>JAGKTI010008013.1:0-14583 GCA_018397915.1 Birgus latro | reverse complement strand
ACTGACTGGAACAAATTCCAAAAAAAATGCTACAACACATATATGAGAAGCATTTGATCCATCTAACCTAATCCTTTTGACTGACATCAACAGTAAGAGGTTCAGTAACTGACACATGTTCTCATATAAACTGGGTAGGAGGGGAACACATGCAACAACTTAACTCTTTCATGGTCCAAACATCTCTTAGTAATGCATTCCACCTGACTCCAGATGACTGAGTGTTGATACTGTCACCATTAACTCTCATGTTCACAACAACTCTAGTATTATATGCCAGCTAATGCTGGAAAATTTTATTCAGGTGAGTCATAGAAGCCTGGATTTTCTTTTTCTCTACAATTTCAGTACACACAAAGCCCTATTCTGGTGACTCATGGAAGCCTGAGTTTTCTTTTTCTCTACCATTTTAGAATACTGTACATACAGCCCATCATTAAAGACAAGGCCTGTGAAATTCAAACCATTAGGAGTATGAAGAGCTTCATCTCTTTCTTTTGTTATCCCTCCCACCCAATTTACCCACTTGTTTCCATGGACCAATCACATGTTCTTGTATATATACCATACTTGCTCAGAACCAATGCAACTCTAAATCAACTATCAACAAATATTTTCTACACACGAGCTGAAGTTCTGACACTTTTAGCAACATTTCAAAAGCACAAAATGAATGGCAAAGTAAATTTTGCTGAAGATCAGCCTGAATATCTCCATATTTTTTTAGTTTTAAAAACTCTGAAGTTTCCTGAAAACTTTATCCTATTTGTATTCTCCAGGTAGATTAAAGTCTATGCTAGTAAACTGTGTGAGTGGTGAAAACATTAACATTAAATATACCAAACTTAACTCTCCATAGAGATAAAATATGGTACTGCAGATGCCTCTCACAATAATAATACATACTACCTTTGAAGTGACCGGTGGACAGTTGCAAATTGTGCGAGGCTCGGTGCATGTCCACAGCTGCATGCGGTCATAAGACAATACCCCCAGGACATAAGGTAAGGTTATGTAATGCTAACTTAGTTTAAGTTAGTTAAATGTTAGACTGGGTGGGAAGTTTAGCTTGGAAATTTGCGAGGTGGTCAACGTTAGGGGGGGGATTTGTCGTAGGACCGCTATAAGCAGAGGTAGCGTTGTGCCATCACCTCTTGAGATGGTGCCATCATTAACAACAACAACATTATGTTCACAAGGTCCAGCTGACCATCACCTCACCACAGATCCACCACCGTGACAAAACCCTCAACATGACAAGTAAACTGTCCATTCCCCTGGACTCTGACAACATTCCATCCTATTATGTGGACGATGCTCAGTGGCAAAATTCACAACATAAACCAACAGAGGTTTAACTAGAAATTCAACAATAATATAAAAAGTTTGAGTACCAACAGTACAACTGTAGATGAAAGTCTGAGAAGTAATGAATGAGTGAGTGTAAAACTTGGAGGTGGGATGGCAGGTGGGATGTGGTGAGTGTGAGTCAGACGCACAGGGTAAGGGATATGTCTTGCTTCTTGGCTGGCCAACACAGCAAACACTGTGCAGTCCAAGTCACAAGATGGCAGCATTCAATGCTCTAATATCTGAATGGAAGAAATTGAGTCAACTAGTAAAAAATTAAGCAATATGGCATAGGAATAATAAAAACCAGTATCCTAAAAAACTAGTTTCTAACTATTTACACAGATTTAAAGTCTCTGGTATCAAGATTCATCTAAAAGGGCAATAACATCTCCAGTCTCAAAGTTCTTCTAAAAATTTGAAAAACAACAAGCAAATTGTGGTGTAGGAGCATGGGTAGCTGGGTATCACAAGGAGAACGTGCATATAGCCCGGTCAGGTGGCGGTGGCCTCAGCTGTCACAGTCTGGCCTCTGGTCCTCTACCACACGGCCCCACACTGGCTCCCACACTGCACCACACACACTACAAGTCTTATAAGCTCATCAGCCAAATCAGCCTTAACAAAGAAGTAATGATGATGGCATGGTCCCAGGCTGGCCACTACACCCCATGGTGGTGCGTCAGGCCGTGCAAGGCCTGTGGCCGCGCTGGCGTGTGGTTGTGTGGCAGAGCCTTTGAGGGTCCCGGCTGAGGCTCTAGGCTGTCGGGGGTGAAGGCCGTGGTGGCGTGAGACCCCTGGCCTCCACCGGCCGGCCCCAACGACGTCCCGGAGCCCTGACGCAGCCCTCGGGGGGGCACGACACTGGTTGCCGGCCCCGCTAAAGCATGGGGGTTTATATGATGCAGAGTGTGAAGGTGGTGGGAGGACGTGGTGTCTGTGGTGGAGCCCTCACTCAGCACTCGCCCGTACCGAGGCCACCCACACCCTGAGATCACTGCCAGCACCAGCGACACCACCCCGCATGCACACCCACAAAGCTGCAACATCACGCACACTCTATTACTCAGGGTCTACACAAAAATTTTGCATTTAATTGTGGAGCAAAAAAATACTCCTGGCTTGTCATTTAAAAATGAGATTGGAAAAACATTATCAGTATCACAATAACTTACCAGCAGTCTTGGTGAAAAGATCTCTTTGGTACCCAATCTGACAAAATATATATCAGGCATGATTATTTAAAATTTGAAATGCTGAAATCTGAAATATGAGATAAAAAAAGATTATATTTTAATTCATATACTCATACCTACATAAAAAATAATCAGTCATGCCAATCCAAGATTTTTTTTAATACCTCCAGAATCTATTGTGATATTAAGCAAAAAGACTTTATAGTTTACCTTTGCTTTATATACTATTGTGCCGTCTTTTTAGTCTGTCACCACACGTCAAACATTTCTTCTCCCTTCTCAAGAAAAAATATCAGCAAACCACAAATGGAAGTAATGATGGTCCGCAGTATAGTTCCTAAAATTCAGTGATGCTAAAACATCACTAACTTGAACTGGCTAATGTTCTTGACGCATTACTAAAAAAAATCTTATGATACCTGAAGCCTATAGGTAACTTAGGACATGAGAACTTAACTAAACTCCAATACTGTACAAGTAACATCTGATGAATACCAACCAAAATCATACCTATCAGCCCTATGAATACAGGATGATTTAATAAAAATTAATTGTGTTAACACAGTTGTAAGGGATCTGGTCTTATTTATATTGAAAAACTGGCTGTCTTTTGGGTGGAACAATAGATCACTGAATGACATCAGTTAGCTGCACAGTGTGAAACCACCTGTCATACAGGATGAATCACACACAAATAAGGATACAACAATTCTGGTCCATGATAATAGTTTCAACGTTTGCGTTAGAGTCATTGATTTGATTGTTCACAGCAATGTGGAATAAAGCATCTACTAAATCTGCCACTCCAAACAATAACTGACAATTTGAAACAATCCTACAAGGAAAAAAGTCAAGACTCACAAGTCTCAGAGCTAGTAAGACATTAGCAAGAACCATTTTATCACCTTAATCTATTCTCCTGTGATGATATATGCTGTCTCCTGCCACTTCTGTGTATAGCCAAACTGTTACCCTGATTTTTTTTTTTTTTTTAATACCAACTACAGTCAGATTACAGCCACTTGAAGTTATATATCAGGAAAGAAACTCAATTCAGTATATCATCTCTAGAATGGAACTCTGAATAACAGATTGCTAATTGAATGAAAGAATTTACATTACTGCACACTGAAAATGGGAAAAAATCTGATAACTCACAATTTTCCAACGAGCTTTCAGACTGGACATGTTGCCTTTATGTTAGAATGAGTCATTTCATGCAACACAATACATGGACATGCTTAATCCTTTCACCCCAGGTATCTCTTTTTCATGCCATTCTGGTTAATGCCAAACAATTATATTCAGTTCTGAATTAGACATTCCAGGACTTTTAGGATCTGTTACACTCTCAATAACTCCATCTGTCAATGTATGTCCTTTCTTTTTTTTTTATTCTGGCTAATGTCTGGTGAATTTTTATTTGTTCTGGTAAGACATTTCAGGTCTGTAAGGGTTCAGATAGGTTTAAAAGGACCTGACTAGCAAAAGACTTTCCAGTAATGAGAAAATTTATAATTCTTATGAACACCTCCCAACATGCAAGTGCACCAGTTTCTGTCCTGGCTCTTTCATTCCCATGACCAAAATACTGAGGTGCTTGTACAGGTATGAGCAAAGTAAGGACAGGCTGTCCCTCACTTTATGTCACTGATGTGTTCTAAATCATTACAGCATTTTTCATACAACTGGTACTGTAAACTAATGGCAATTGGCTCAGCTTTAAAGGCAGCAAGTGAACTGTAGTACCAGCTGGCAATTTCTGTTATTTACTGTGAATTTACTTGCAAAAAAAGAATTACCACAAAAATGGGCAAAATGAGGACATGCTGTGTAAAAATAGAGATATATACAATATATTAGGAAGGGTTATAGAATAAGAAAATTTTATTTACTGAGAAGATACAACGGTTTTGGCTCATCTTGGACCACACACTATTTTAATATTTGGGTATAACTCTTCAATTTGAAAATTTATGGCACTTTCAAATCAGGACACATAACAGATGAGTGCACATTTGTGTGAAAAAAAAAAAACTTCAGCCAACCACAAAAGAGAGTCCTCCACTCATTTTTCTAATAGTTAACCCCTTTAGAACATTTCCCCCTCCCCCCCCCAAAAAAAATCAACAATCTGTTCCCTATGACCCACTAGTCCTCCTATGTCACTGCATGCCACCACTGCAGCACTAATACTCAAAACGCCCATACTGAACACATGCTAGAAGTGTCTCATTTCGGCTGCCTTTCTTATTTTAATTTTCTACCATCAGAATGGTAGTATTCTTGTCACATCTAGATGAATACCCAACTTATGAAAGATCTTTTGTACTGAAGGGAACAAACCTCTCCTGTTTCAAAAGCCTCTTCTAAGCATATTAAAATCATCTGAAGATAACAAGGAATAAGATTAGAAGTGTGTCACTGGGTTGAAGAGGTTACGGGAAATCATTCTCATCTCCCAAAGTGCAAAAGGTTCTTTGTAAGCTCAGTACAGACAGTTCTATTTATAAGTCACAGATATGTTCCTAAATTTCACAAGGGAGGGCAGCTTGATGGTGAAGGATAGGGTGATACAAGCAATTTGATTTTGGTCACCCCAGTTTATAAGTTTTCCCCCTTTTCCCAGTTAATTTCTTTGTTAACAGGGATAAACTTTTAAACTGGGGCAATCAAAACCAAACTGCTTTCATGTCACCCTACCCTACCCTCCACCATCAGGCTACCCTCCTTCAAACTCTACCAACCTCCAGCATATACCTCTCTACAACATCTCTTCTCACCCTTGGTCTCACCCTGATATGGATAAGAGTGGAAATTTAACATGCATTATTTCTGTAATTTCCCACAGGCTTAATAACAACAAACAATGTCAAAACAGTAACATTCAGTGTACAGAAAAATCACATTCTAACAGTCACAATAAAATAAATAAACACTGTACTGTGCATGCAGTCTTAATCTAGGAGATATAAACCATGGCCAATACTTACAGCTGTCCAAGAGTCACTGATTAACCTCTTCAAAATTATTTTTTTTTTCTCTTCTTTCTACCACAATTTTATTATATTCAGCATAAGAAAATCTGTTGCAACAAAGGGTTAAAAAGGAGACTTTCTTACCCCTTCACTACCATGCATCTCTCCTAAGAATAATAAAACTGTCTGGTGGTAGAAGGAATAAAAGATGTTACTGTACTGAAAGGTTACTCCTCCTGTGTTGCCTCCTGTGATAATGGTGGCACACATATCTCCACCTTGTAGATGGAGTGCATGTGTGAAAGGTGTATGTTTGAATGGTGTATGTGTGAATAAATGTGCATATTGTGATTGGTCTGGGAGTATGTATGAATATTGCTGTTGTTGTTGTTGTTGTGGCCCCAGGCTCATCCTGACATGAACTGGTGGACTGCAGGATATTACCCATTTTAGCAGGGCATTCCCAGAGATCTGCTGAGGATACACAGAAGGATCGTGTATGATGTAAGAGTGAGTTGCATGATATGTGTAACAGAGCTGTGATGTGAGGGGCTGCATTGGAGTTAGGGCAGAGTGGATTGTTCATGAGCTGTATTTTATGTTTGAAGAGTTAGGTGCTTGAAGTATGTAAATATGTTGTTGTCTGATGGGCTCCATTACAGAGAAGGCACAGTGGACTGTTCATGAGTTGTATTTTGTGTTATAAGAATGAGGTGCATGGGATAAGTGTGTTGTGGCGTGATAGGCTGCAGTATAGGGGCGCATAGTGGACTGTTCATGAGTTGTACTTTGTTTTGGTGCTGAAGCATATGTGAATCATGTAAGGAAGTGTGCACGATGTGTGAAGTACATACCGAGGTTGTGAGGAGCTGTTGTTTGGTCCACGCAGGTATCCAGGGGTACGTGGTGTGGTAGAGGTGCAACAGGTGTAGCAGTAATGATGCCGACACCAGGTAACACACGCACACAAACACATACACCACTGTTACCTGAAAAATATTATGCACATCGCCTGAAACACAGTCCAGTATATGGAGACTAAATGCATGCACTGGTAAATCTAACACACACAAGCATGTATATCACCATCATCTGACACATGGTTATGGTGGTCACCTACTACAAAATATACAGAGAGCATGTGGCCACATAGGTAACAACACACACAAATACACAATGTACCATCAGGTCAATTAAACACCTCTAAGAGCAAAGCCTTTGTGCCGCCTCCCCAATGCATGTCTAAAAGGTGTGAGAACACCACATTAAGTGATGTTTCCATTTGGATTCCCACACCCTGACCCACTGCAGTGGGGGTGACAGTGAATGTGGCTACAATGGTAGACAAATATATGCAGAATGAGTTTGCAATATGATATGGCTTGGGTGAAGGTGTTGTCTATGTGACAGTGTGGTCTACCTCAATACTTCAGGTTACATACAGTGCATATTTCATTGTGTTTATTATTGCTTGGTACATAGAAGTTCAGTCTGAGGTAGTAAGCACAGACTTCTGGGAGTCACTATGGGTGGTCTGAATGGAAGTCCTGACCAAAAGCCACATTTCCCATCTCCCACAACACAGACATTAATAATACATCTCAAGTTACTGATACACTGGTAGGTGGTGGCAACCATCATCCACTCACCTGATGTTGTGCTGCCTACTTCTTCCTTCACCTTTGTCATTCATTTTCTGTGTCTGCATTCCTCTCTTCCTGTTTCTCCCATCTTTCCTGTCACTTTTTATTATTCTTCTTTCCTTTTCAGGTGGCTCTCCATTGATTGACAAGCCTAATGGTTTCCTGTAAGCCAGGAAACCATTTACGATGATGGGTGGTAACCATATAACCATCCCATATATTGTACATCCTGTACGTGTCATCAAGTGGGTTGGTGGAGGATTAGTGCTTCTTCTGTAATATAACAAGCTCAGAGACAAACAGCCACCCCTTACGGAATAAAGGTGTCTGGCTAAAGATAAACAGATGGATGTTACTGATGAATTGTCCATGTTATTGGCTAGTTGACTGTTCTGTATAAAACAACAGAAAAATATTTCCAGCAGTCACCTGAACAAGAGAAAACATTAACACATACAAAAAAAAAAAAGATAAACAAATGAACATTAGCAAAGACAAGTAAAATAAAAACAATTTAACAAGAAAACAAAATTACCAACAATAAGAACAAAACAACAACAGGTACTTCAGTCTCCTGCTTTTTGCACTACTTTGTGATTTTACTTCATTCATTCATTCACCATCTAATCCAGTGTTGCCCCAAGAGAAGTGAAGAAGCCCAGGGCTAGGCAAGTTGGTCCTGACATTTAAGATTAGGGTGACCAGCCTCACTCATCCCTGAGTGGCATTACATAAGCAATAAACCCCAACCACCCCATGGATATAAACCTGCACCAGCTCAATCCGAAAGGAGTGTCTTAATTGCCCACTAAACCATCAGGCATCATAATCTGGTTATCTAGTTACCATCCAGTATAGTAAATGGTTTCCTGGTTTACAGGAAACCATTTGGCTTGTGATTCAGTGTACAGTCACCCACAGACAGATGGAAGAGGAAAGCATGAAGGAAAGAAAGACAGAAGAATAGGATGGAAAGAAAAAAGGAAGAGAGGAGAGGGCTGGCACCAAGAGCAGCACTACACTGGGTGAGTGGATGGTAAGCACCCCCACCAACCCCTTAAAAATGTAATAAAGCACAGAACTGGGCATCAGGTAGGAAAAAATATATAATACCCCCAACAAAAAATATACAAAGCAACCCTGTTCTCAGTGCACTGGGATTTAATACTGCAAAAAGTTGTGTGACAAGAGTAATTATAATGTAAAACATCATCAATGGTTAGGATTAATTAAAAAAAAAAAAATAGAAAACACTAAACAAAATATCAATTAGAAAGAAAACTATGAAAAGAATTAAGACAACTAAGGAGAAAAAATGCTTGGGGAGAAAGAACCAGGAAGCTAAAGATTTTCATTCAATTTCCCAATTCTCCTTACAGTGGGAAAATACACTGCATGTTATCTGTCATCTTACTGGGGACATGAATCATATAAAAAATGAAACCACATATGGAACTTTCTCCAATGAGAAAACCAGCTCATACCACCACAGTGTAAGGAAGCGTAAGAGAAAAAATATACAATATCACATACAGTGAGACCTCACTATAACGGACTAATTGGGGCCCAAGCCATTCCTAAGAATGCGAAATTTCGATAAAAGTGACATCCGGACTTCCCCCTGCTAACCTGGACTTTTCCCGATATACCAGACATTAGTCCGGATCACATGAACAGTTTTTAAGCTGTTTTGACAACCACTGCAGTACTGTACTGTGTTATAACTTCACTACATTAATATCAAATGGTATAATATATATAATAATACTGTACTGTACACTGATAAACATGTCTTTTATTTCCCTTATTGTGGTGAACATACTTGAAGTGGTCAGGCAGTCGGGACTGCTTCTGGCTTTATCGGACTTTTTCCAACGTACTGTATAGGAATTTAGTCTGGTAGCTCCTCGAGTCTGATAAAAGCAAATTCCAGTACACCGAAGTCTGTTATATCAAGGTTTTACTGTATTAGTAATATCATGAAATGTACAAATTAAACCGAGAAATGAAAAAAAAAAGACTCAAATATAAATCAACTCATACACAGGCCTAAACCAGTAAAGTGACAAACCAGCTTGTTCCAGCACAAATGAGGGAGTGTATGACAGAGAAGTGAAAAAGGGAACTGATTTATGTAAATACAGGCAAACCCCGATTTACGATACCCCTATACGCGATACCCCGGATTAGTGATGGGGGTAGAAATACCACCGTACCCTGCCTAATGATGGCTGAGCCCCAGTTGAACGATGGGTCTGTGAAGTCTCTCACTACCATTACCCCACCTCACCAGACTTCTCCCCCCCTCTGACCCTCCTCCAGAGATAGAGTTTAAGGGCTTCGAGGAGGATGAGTGAGTACTAAGGAGCACCACATGTCCCCTTGCCTCAGGGGGGGGATAGGAAGGATGATGACCAGGACTGGACATGGACTTTAAAGAAGTAAGTGATGAGAGGTGTTTGATAGCTTCTGACTTATTTTTTATGATTTTCAAATTTTATTTATTTGTTTTAGTGTGAAGCAGGTAGTAAGGAAGGTAGTCTGGAGGGTGAAGTGCTCGAAAGGGTACAGCAGGGAAGGAAGGTTGCTGGTTTGTTGAAAGCAGTGATAAGAAACAGGGAGGTGAGCATGGAAGTGAAAAAGTTGTTACATGACAGTATTGTGATACCAACTCTGACATATGGAAGTGAAGCTTGGACCCTGTTGGAAGGACAGAAGTCAAGAGTGAGAGCAGTGGAAATGAGTTATTTGCGAGGAGCATGTGGAGTCACATGGAGAGACAGACTAACAAATGAGGGAGTGAAGGAGCGTTGTGGTGTGGTTGGGGACGTGATGGGAAACGTTAGGAGAAACACGTTAAGGTGGTTTGGGCATGTGGAGAGGATGGAGAGTGAAAGATTGATGAGGAGAGTGTATGTGAGTGAGGTGGAGGGGGCAAGAGGGAGGAGGAGGCCGAGGATGAGATGGAGGGATGGAGTGGAGAGGTATATGAGAGAGGGGTGTGTGAGTTGGGAGCGTGGTAGTGAAATGGCAGGGGACAGAGTGACATGGAGGCGATTTGTTTGTGGCCACCCCGTTCGGGATTGAGGCGTCTGGCAATAGATAGATAGATAGGTAGATTTTTTTTTTTTTTATGTGTTCGACTCTGGGCATAGGCTTCACAGCCTGCTATCAAGGCCCAGCAGTCCTCCTGCATACCATACATCTCTACATGTCATCAGGCATTAAGCTTAGGTTAGCTTCTTTTACAGCTGTTAGGCCATTTAGACTGGCTTTAAAATTTTTTGGGGCCTCATTTGGGTGGGTTTAGGACTTGAGGAAACCTAAGCCTCAAAATCGCATCGCTATACTTTAAATGTTAAATCGTCCCCGATTTACGATATCACTCCTACCGATGGGTTTTTACTTAACCAATTGCATCATTGAACCAGGGTCTGCCTGTACAGAAATCACTTGATTATCCATGCGGCTATTACCTGGACAATCCATTACCCAGATGCTGTGATCTAGCTGTTCGAAACCATTATTTGGACAAAATGCATGTGTTCAGGTGGAAATTAAGGCCGCATGAACATTTTCGCACCCAGCCAGGCTGGAATAGCTCGGTGGCGTTGGCTGGGTAGTTCATCCAGCATCTGCTAGAGACCCCCTTGGTTGTTCCTAGTTCCCGCCCAGTGACAGTGTAGAAAACAGCTCCTCTCAGATAGTTGTTACAGTGGTGCACATGGTGATTTTTGTGGTTGTTCCCTACCTGCTTCAGGCCTTGCTATTCCTAGCATGCCTCTTCCTAGGATGTATGATGATGGCCCCTTCACCAGGGAAAAGGAAGAGGGTAGTGTTGACTTTTTCGAAGGGGGAGATCCTGGGTAAGACTGATGCAGGATGGTCGAATCGTGGATGATGATGATGATTTTATTCCAGCTTACTGTACTGTACCATGATTTTATTCTATTTTACCATTATTTTATTCCATTTTACCATTATGTTTTGTCAGCCCACTGCATTTTCTTGTGCAGCCATTTTTTTTTCACGTCACTACAGGGTATGGCCCTGCAGTGGTGATTTCTTGTCTGTGGTTGATGGGTCTGCTTGCCCATGGTAATTGATTGGCTGTGGTTTATAGGTCTGCTTGACCAGATAGAGTAGTGTTAAACAACAGAAACAAGTGTTGTACGATGTATTGAAGTGGCCTTTTACACTGGCTTTCAAAGTTAGGTTATGTATGAATGAGGGCTAGAGGAGAAGTCCATTATCCAGAAGGAGCCATTACCTGGACATTCCTTTGGCTCTATTATGCTGGATAATCGAGGGATTACTGTATCAAAGAATGTACCAAGAAAAGATGAAAAAGGTAAATATAATGTAAAACATAGTAACAAACAAAAACTAGGTAAGTGACTAACCAGCTTGTCCCAGCGCAGCGTGAGGGAGTGTACAAGTGAGGAGAGATGAAGGAGGAGGAGGATGGTGGTGGTGAGGATGGTAAAGACGGCAGTGAATACCACCACCCGAAGTCGCCAGGCACCGGGCAACACGAAGATGCTCAGCCGTGCTGTGCCCACCGTGCAGGCGCAAGTCATTGTGATCACCGACACCACCTGCAATGTACACAATTTTATTATGTACGCTGTACTATCATTTGCTGACACTTCCATCCTGACACAAGCTATGAAAGATGTTACATAGGAATTTATTTATGCAAAAAATAAAAAGGACGACTGAGTGTGCTGGCACAATACAGTACAGAAACGAGTAAATATTAACATGTCACCAGGATACACAGGGGCAACGACTCATCATGATGAACTACAACATGCATTCATTAATTTTCTGTAGTTAGTTCACTTGGAAACTATATTTTGTGTAGCACAACAAGATTTTGCTCAACTGAGTGAAATCCTAGAAATTAAAAGGTTACAAAATTAATACTGTCTTAAGTAACCCTTTCTCTGCTCTTTGTATACCTATGAATTTTATTTAGACTACTGCCAGACAAGTTTGTTCAGTCAAGCAAAATCCTAGTCCAGGGGAATGTCAAATGGTTACACATGACACCGAAGGAAGCATCAATGTATGGCTAAACACACATGGATTGGTAGGACACATAAGGACAGGATAAGGCACACCCAAACAGAAAAGGGCAGAATATTTGATATACTCACCACCAGAAGAAGTCTGAAGATACCAACAGAGGTCTTTAGGTGAGAGTCATCCCAGGCAAGGGTGAGGGTGGGCGTGGGGCGGGCACGGGTCGGTGTGGGTGAAAAGTTGTCAGGGCTGGGGTCAGGATCGTCATCATCGTCTTCAGGGTGGCGGCCGGCGTGAGAGTCCCAGGAGAGACGGGAGTCGCAACGGGATAGTGTGTCAAGGTCGCGTGAGTAGATGTCAGGGTCGTGTGGGAAGTCGAGGTCCGGGTGGGAGGACTGGATGGTGAAGGAGTCCCAGTCTGAGGTCCAACGGCGGCATTCCAACTGCTCTATGTCGCGAAGTAGTTCCTGCACCTCGTCGTACCCGCAGATGTCCGAGATGGAGGGCAGCTCCCGGCGTAGCCGTGAAACACCACTCCCAACCTCCTCCGCCGTGCCCGCCGACCCCGACAGCAACGACCCACGCGACCCAAGACCCGAGCCGGTGCGGGACCCGGGCCGCGACACCGAGCGCAGCGACCCTGAAGCCCGCGAGAGCACCGAGGGCCGCGAGCTTGAGCTGAAGGACCTATGGTTGAAGATTTTAGGCCGCGCCCCCCCAGGCCACCTATTGTTGAGGGCCACCTTGTTGTGCACATAGGGGCCCGAGCCGCTGGTGGAGGGCCGCGAGTCGCACATCACTTCCTCGGTGGCCTGCACCATGGCACAGGCGGGGCGGGCGGGCGGGCCGGTCGGGGCGGTGCTAGGCTGCCACCACCTCCACCACCACCACGCCCGCGGCCCACCAGCACACTCTCACACCCATCCCACGTGGGCCTCATCTACAGTGCACACCACACACCTGAAACACAAAATAATCATTAGGAGTACTGGTATACACTGCATGTAACACTAGAAGTAAATGATCCCTTGGTTATTGTAAACTTGGTCACGGCACCTTTCGGTATCACTGCTAGACGATGAAAATCTGCACTTCTCCCATTATCACACATTTTTTGCTTCAAAAACTTTCTTATCACTGACGTGAGACAACTAACTCTTCATCCCACGCCTCAGACCCGCTTACCACAAGCCCATCTCAGGTCTCTATATGGTATGTGTTTCTTCTTCACTGTGTCCTTTTCTTTATCTTCTATTAACCTCACCAAATCTGTATGTGCTTCTGATATGTACTGTAACAGTATGTATGTATTTAGTGGGTTTAAATTGTTGTAAATGGGAATAGCTGGATTAACAAGTGGGGTTCCACGTACCAGTCAATAATCCCATAAGATCTGTGTCTTCGTTAATGCACAATTTCATTATCACGCACTATTTGTGATACTAATTATGCATGATAACTGAGGGATCACTGTATAAAAACTAACACAGCATAAAAGTTTATAAAACTCCACAATCATCTGTCCATATAAACACTAGAAATCTTGTTTCTGCAAGGTGGGCAAAGAAAGAAGTGTGCAGAATTTTCCCAGGTCTCATTTTCTCTGCAAAAACAATCTTAGATGCAAAAAGAATATTACTGTATTGTATGATTTCTGTGAAACTTGGCCATGGCCACTAAAGCAAACAAACTTTATGATCGATTTACTGTCATAACTAAGATTTATCGTGAGTTTCAATTTGATCTCATCACAACACTGACATTGATAGTAAACCTAATAAAAAATTTATGCCTAAGAAGAAAGATGGAGAAGAGAAAAGGCAAGGCAAAGAAGGGAAATATAGGAAACGAAAGAAGAGAGCACAATATAACAAAATATAAAATACAGCGCTGAAATGCTAAACAGATACAGTATACATCACAAATAGACGATTAAAAGGTGCTTAACCTTTTCAACTTGAGGACATACAGTAAGTTTGAGTTAATCTTCAAGTTACCAGACAACTTCGTTAAGTTCATGAGATACTTGTCAAACTGGAAGAGACAGACAGGCCTACAGCCCTCATTAACTCCTTTGTGATGTCTTTCCTTGGCTGAATAAAATCATGAGGTGGTAGCAAAGAAACAAAATGATATGACACCACTGAACTGGAAAGGCTTTTGGAAATGCTGTTAGAAAGCCTGATAGTACCTGAACCACAACTGAACTGAAACTATAACATCTTTCTATCTTTAGCCAAACATCAAACAAATCACCTCCATGTCACTATGTCCTCTAGCATCAGCCTGCTCTTGCTCCAACTCACACCACCTTCATTCTTAACCCGAGGCATCCCATCAACGTATGGGTACGTCGCAACATTTTGTCACAGCTAGACCCATTGACGT
>JAGKTI010008012.1:6891-34929 GCA_018397915.1 Birgus latro | reverse complement strand
ATTAGCAGGGAGAATTCCGGATATCGCTTCTATTGGAATTTCGTATTCTTCGGAATGGTTTGGGCCCCAATTAGTCCATTATGGTGAGGTCTTACTGTACATGTAAAATAGGGGGTTAGGTTCTAGGCTCACATTTTTCGTTAAAAATACAGTAGGCGCGGAAAGTATTGACGTTTTTTTGCCGACATCATTCTTTTTCGTGTTAAGTGAAGTAGGGTCAATACTACCCTCCCCTGTGATGCGAAATGAGCTGACGCTTTTTCAGCGGGAGCTGGCAACCCTGCTTGATAGGTTTGGCACCACAGGAGCAGGCTCAGTAATGTTTGGGCAGCCACAGGAGGAGGATTGTCTCTGTGTGTGATGCACCACGATGGCGTGTTTTGACTCAAATAACACAGTTATTTGGTTACCTACCACATTCTCATCATGCCTAAAGTAACCACAAGCAAGGACAAACGTGTGGAAGTGATTACTTTATACAAAGCTGGCCACAAACTCCCATTTATTGCAAATCAAATGGTGTTAGACTGAGGACAGTGCAGAGACTGGTGAAACAGTTCAAGGACAGTGGGGAGGCCATTCCTCCCACTCCACTTCCCAAGCCTGGGAGACCTCATAAGACAAGCTTCAGGACCCGTCAGCTGATCTCAAGGCAAGTTAGCAAGGATCCAAGGCTAACAGCACAGGATTTAAAAGAAAAGAACCCACAGTTGCTGGCAGATGTGTCTGGCAGATGTGTCTGTCAAAAGTGTGCAGCAGCTGTTGCATGACGATCTGGGCTACAGGAGTTTTTGTGCTCGTAAAAAACCACTGCTAACTGCACTTCAGAAGAAAAAGAGAGTAAATTATTGCAAGAAATATCTTGCCTGGAGTGAGGAGCAATGGAAAACTGTGCTTTGGAGTGATGAGTCAACATTTACTGTCACTGGTACCCCTTCATCACGAGTGTACCACAAACCAGGCAGTGACCCCCTGGATCCTAAGTACACTTCCAAGTTTGTTAAATACCCAGCCTCACTCATGGCTTGGGGCTGCTTTACATATTATGGTGTTGGTAGGTTGGTAATTCTACCTGCAAATGAAAAAGTGAACCAGAACAATTATTTGGAGCTCTTATGTGATGTTTTAAGTGACTCTTTTGATAAAACCAAGGCAAGAGTATTTATGCAAGATTCTGCCCCTGCACATGCTGCAAAGTCAGTGAAACAGTGGCTAACAGACTGTGAGGTTCCCTTTATTTGAGATTGGCCCGGAAACAGCCCAGATATCAATCCCATTGAGAATTTATGGGCGCACATGAAGCGGCTAGTGGTAGGTGGTGGCGACCATCATCCACTCACTTGATGTAGTGCTGCCTACTTCTTCCTTAGCCTTTATCATTCTTTTTCTGTGCTTGCCCTCCTTTCTTCCTATTTCTCCTATATTTCCTGTCACTTCTTACTGTTTTTCTTTCTTTTACAGGTGGCATTACATTGAGTGACAAGCCAAATGGTTTCCTGTAAGCCAAGAAACCATTTACAATGCTGGGTGGTAACCATATAACCAAACCATACGTGCTCCCTACGTGTCAACAAGTGGGTTGGCGGAGGGTTAGTGCCCCTCCCCGTAAAAAAAAATAACTCAAAGTCAAATGGCCACCCCTTACGGGATTATGGTGTCTGGCAATAGATAGATAGATAGATAGACATGAAGCGGCAGCTGCATAGCATGGACACATCATCTTTGCCTAAACTTGAGGCTGCAGCTATGGAGCAGTTTTAGTCCGTCTGTTCTGCAAAACTACGCCATCAGTCTCCCCAGACGCCTTAAGAAGATAATAAAGGTGAAGGGGAAAGCCAGTAAATACTAAATTCAATGGTGAGTGTCAATTTATTTGTTTCTCCTTGCTAACCACAAGAATGTTTTCTTTTTTCAAGATGGCGTCAACACTTTCCGCGCCTACTGTATGTTTAAAGACAGATCATTACAAATATGTCTGTCTTAAGACACCGAAGACAGTGTGTTTACATACAACCTCACCGACTAGACACAGCCGTGCGTAGCTACTGCATTCTAACCTAACCTAGCCGATTAGTTTTGCCCCATAATACTCCCCATGAAAATTTTAATCATAAGCCTCTTGAATGTCCTCATTACAAATCAAGCAAGAACTCGACCTAAACAACATGTGAATAATGGCTGCCCAGCATCACGCATATTTCATCACGAGCCACTTTCGGCACTCATTAAAAAATATAAAATAAAAAAATAAAAATGCAGTGTGAAAGTTTCTGAAAGACATTGGTCATCAACAATAAAGGAAAAAAAAAAAAACTATAAAGAAGTCGTCAGCATGGAGTGATTACCTATCTCACTTCTCAGATACACTCCAATGCAGTACAGTAATTGTGAAAAATAAACAAGTCAGCCAAGCAGTATAATTTGTATGACAGCATAATTCACAAGAACTGAACTCACATAATTTTCTTACCTAACTATTTATGTCAGCACGTAATGTTTTCACGTATCGTAAAATCCAAATTTTCTTGACCAAAGACCGTCAGTTCATAAAGATCGAGCACAAAGCCTTTTTTTTCTTTCTTTTTTCACACTTGTTGCACTAATGATGTATACATGAATTTTACTGTTCCTTCATCATTAACTTTTTTTCTCTCTCTCTCCAACAAAGAAAACTATCCACATCGACATAAACATCCTGACTCATTTTATGTCTGCTCGTTTGCATTCAAACACCACACGGTACTTCGTCAAACAGTTTTATATTTTCATTTAGAACAAATGCTTGTGTTCATAGCACTTTCAAGGTGCTTAGGCATAACTAAAGTTAGTTTGCAACCACGTGTTCAGAGTCCTGCGAGGAAACGAGAAGCAAGGAAATAAGCAAATAAACTTGTCACAGTGACTGTTCACACAACAAGGTAGTCAGCATGTTGTGGCAGGTGGTATGGGGGTCACGTGGGTCGGGTAGGGTTGAGGAAACCAATCAGTGACTGACAAAAGCATAACACATGAGTTATATCTGGAAATCCAATACCAAAACGCACCCATTTCCCACAGTTTCTCACGCAATTGAGAGGTATTACCATGCTATTACGGAATTCTGGGAGAAATTAAATGCCTGAGTTACTGTAAGATCGTTGTTTCGTTTGGTCTTAAATTGTGACTCTACTGTACTTTTCCTGATGCTGTTGAACAATAAATATGGCATCAAAGGTCCCCCTGCCTGGCATAAACCCAAACTGCATCCATAAACCCAAACTAAATCCATACCAGCTAGTATTAAGTCATTAATGTGGGACTGGGTAGAACTGACACCACTAGAGAAGAAAGACTGCCATGGAATGTCTGCAGGATAACTTCTAAATCCATTCCAGTTTGCCCTATCAAAGTACTATCGGGTCACCCTGACAGGTTCAGAACGGGAAGGTTTGGGGGAGTCGACTAATGAGGCTTTGATGAGATTGTAGTTGGAGGATCCAAGTGGTGAGAGTACTTCTACCCTGTACTGATCTGGATTATTTGTCAGGAACAAATCCAAGAGATAGGCATTATGGCCAGGATTATCTGGTATTCTGGTTGGTTCTTTTACCAACTGCGTATGACTAAACGATGCTGCAAACAGCTTGCACTCTAGACCAGTGTCGTCAGTCCTGGCATAATGAGACACCCTTTCTTCATTATGTACAGTCACGCTCCCTAATTTAGACCCACCCCGACCCAAGCCCAGAGCTGAGGGAAGCAGTAGCCACGGCTCTTAAATGAACGCGTTTATTTATTAAGAAAAATAATATATTCGGGTCTTATCTTTTTTTATGCCCTATGTTTTCTAAAATCTACTGTCTAATACCGTCCAGCATTGTCC
The DNA here is from genome assembly GCA_018397915.1 of Birgus latro. Lineage (NCBI taxonomy): Eukaryota > Metazoa > Arthropoda > Malacostraca > Decapoda > Coenobitidae > Birgus > Birgus latro. Next base: position 31,067 of record JAGKTI010008012.1, on the reverse strand, counting down.
TTTTCAGTAAAGATTGTTTCATAAGAGGTGAAGGTGGAAAGGAATGCAGTAAGGTAGAGAATGAATGTTGGATGCAAGATGGAGGGGGGGGGGGATTGATGGGTGGAGGAGAGTGGCTAGTAAACACGTTTGTTTAAGAGCCGTGGCTACTGCCTCCCTCAGCTCTCGGCTTGGCTCGGGGTGGGTCTAAATTAGGGAGCGTGACTGTACATTAAGATCGCCCAAAATGGTAATTTCAGTGCTCTGGGTAAGGTTACGGTTACTCAACTGTGTGGATATGGAGTCAAATACAATGGGTTCTGAAGAAGCATTGAGGGAGTGGGAGATTACACAGATACACAGATATAGTTGGTGACACAGTAATCTCTTTAAGACCCAGACGCCCAAGTCCCAAATATTTTTGGCTCAGGGGGGGGAATGTGTTCATCCCTACTTTAAATCTGCCACACGGTGACAAACAGCTGTGTTTTGGCGCAAAGTTCCTCCGACGTCCGCTAGAGTGCCCCTCCATCCTCCCCACTTCCTGCCTACCTACCATCGTGACTGCACGCTCACCGCTATGGCTGCCAATGTGCTCTTTTTTGTGAATAGTGAATAAATTGCAATACCTCGCCACTAGACACATGGGAATTTATAGTGCTGTGCAGTGTTAAGAAATTAAGTCAGAGTGCAAAGGATTAAGTGCAGAGGGCAACACTGGCATGCTGCAACTGGTGTGGCACAAGTAAGTACAAAATATGCAGTGTTAAACATTTATAATTCACAGTGCAAAGGATTAAGTGCAGCACAACACTGGATTACTGTACATGCTTCAAGTGCACTTTCACCACTGTCAGAGCCATAGAGGAGGCAGGTTAATCTTCGTGACGGCCAAGGACTTGTCGTAAGTACCCTGTACACTGCTAAATATTTTCCATCTGTACTTCTAGTTTCTCATTCTGTGGTTCCTTTTCATTTATTTCATGGTTTCTGTCCCTTATCTGTGTGCACAGGGTCTTAAATAGGTGCTGTGCATGTCCAGTAGGGAGTTATTTAGGAGGCTTTCAAAGTTAGGTTGGGTTGTGGACTTTAAGTACCTAACCAGGGGCATTATTCCCAAGTCCTGAACAAAATCAAGTCCCGGACATGCCTTTGGCTCTATTACATCGGATCTTGGAGGGATTACTGTATTTAGATAATTTAGTTTATACAGTGAGTAATCATAATTAGTAGAAGTGAAGTTTAAAACGTGTGAACTGCAATTTCAGATTTGATATAACAACAGGAGCCACCCTTGTTAAAGAAGTTTGTAAAGAGATGGTAACCAGGAAAACAAAATGGTGATATTTCGGTAGAGCAAGAGATTTGGGATTCAGTGAGGAATGGGGCTAGAGGGGATATTTCAGTAGAGGAAGAGATTTGGGATTCTGTGAGGAATGGGACTGGAGGGGAATTGAATTCAAACTGGTACTGAGACTACGGATACTGGTGAAGAATAAGGCTGCACCCGCACTTTTCTGCTGAAGAGCATGAATGGAATTTGCAACAGTTGCTGCTGGCACAGTTCTGTGAGGAACAGGGCTAGAGGGGATATTTCGGTAGAGGAAGAGATTTGGGACTCTGAGAGGAATGGGACTAGAGGGAAACTGAATTCAAACTGGTATTGAGATCACGGATATTGGTGAAGAATAAGGCTGCACATGCACTTTTCTGCTGATGAGCATGAATGGAATTTGCAACAGTTGCTGCTGGCACAGTTGCCTGATGGCAACCGGGAAGACCCTGTGCCGCTAGCCCTACCCTGCAGGTAGTGGCAATCCGAGATACCACCTTGTTTGCTGATTTTAATGTAGTGGCCATTGCTAAAGGGAATGGAAACAGGTGTGATATCTTATGTGCATGCAGTATGGTGTAAACAAATGAAGGTAAAGGTACTGAGTATGCTGGCCTACTCTCTGTGTAAATGAAAACACTAAAAATGTTCAGCAAAGGGAGATGGTCAGGATAAGGTCTTGAGGGCTGATGAAACGGGAGCTCTAGCTCTGTCACCAGCTTGCCATCAACCTTGGGTGTACCGCCCCATTCGACTGGGTGGGTTTCCCCCCAACCAAGTCCAAAACTCGTCCAAATAAGGCCAAAAAAAAGTTTGAAGCCAATCTAAATGGCCTAACAGCTGTAAAAGAAGCTAACCTAAGCCTAAAACCTGTGCCCACCTTGCTTGTACCCAATCAAGATCACTGGAGAATGCGATCTCTGACTAGTATTCAAACTCGGTAGAGAAGAAGCAGCAGCACTGTATAGAATCTCACCATCAGACGGTCCCGGGACAGGGAATTCTCTTGACAGGGAAGGCGATTGATGATGCGATCAGGATAGCCTTTTCAACGGCCTCTCTTTATGCTGTTTTAGTTACTGTTCAGGTTGCTGAGTTCCTTTATTTTCTTCTCTCTTATTTACCAACATTTATTTAGAAATTCCTTTACATTTTCAAATCATTTTCCCTTGACTAACCCAAATGTAAACACATGATTTATCCATGTCACAGTTTTCATCAACACATGAAATATTTACGCTTTAAGACTTTCATAATTATTAACATTTATTCATCCATCATCCAATCCTATGACACCCAATGAAGAATATAGGAGGCCGAGGCAAGGCAAGTTGGTCCTGATATTTAAGATGAGAGTGACCAGCCTCAACATCCTGGGGTGGCATTATGTGAGCAATGAACCCCAACCACCCCTTGGATATAAATCTACATAGGCTCAATCCGATTGGAGCGCCTTTATTAACCACTAAACCACCAGGCGCCATAACTTAGTTACATGGTTACCACCCAGCATGGTAAACGGTTTCTTCGTGTACAGGAAACCACTTGGCTTGTCACTCAGCGTAGAGTCACCAATAGGCAGAAGGAGGAGGAGGAAAGAAAGAAGAGGGAGTGTAAAGTTATCCGTGGGCAGAAGGAAGAGGATGAATGAAGGAAAGAAAGACAGGAAGGAAGAGAGGAAAGGGGAGACACCCAAAGCAGCACATCAAGTGAGCGGATGGTGAGTGCCCCCACCTACCACAACTGGAGGCTTTGTACGAGTGCCCCCACCTACCACAACTGGAGGCTTTGTACGAGTGCCCCCACCTACCACAACTGGAGGCTTTGTACAAGCGAGAATGCAAGAAGCAGCAACCGGTCAGCGGTTTTTTAGAGCCAGAAGCAAAAGTTTCCGCCAGCACTGAGCCCTGTTTTCCATATTTCTTATTCCTGCCCAAACAACAGAACATTCAGCTTTCTCATACTATATTGCGCAATCCATACTGCTATAATAAAAATAGTTTATGTAACATCAATCATCAATCACAGACTCAGCTGGCTGTGAATCAAAATTTTGCTCATGGCTGTATATACCTGTAAGGACTGGCAGTGCTCAGCTGAGTAAATGTGTCCATATGCTGATGTTTTTCCAAATAACAAAACTTTTATGCTACTGTCATGATCATGTAAACACTCCATCACAACTTTGCTGACAGTACAGTATCTGTAAGTTCATTAATTTGTTCAGTACAGAACAAGCAGTCAAACCTCATTGTGTGGCTGGGTTACGTCAAGAGAAAAACTATTACATAGTAATGGGAATCAAACCCAGGACTCTTAAGATGAGAGCCAAGCAGCAATCCACTATGCCACAACCAGGTAAAAGTTATCTCACATTGTCACAGTCTTGTAACCAATGTCCCTCTGCCCCCACTGTGGGCCTGAAGAGGCAGAGATAACCCCCTGGCACTCGGGTAAGTAAATGCTTTTAATCCATCCCAAGCACTTATGAGTGCCAGGGGGTTATCTCAGCCTCTTCAGGCCAACAGTGGGGGCAGAGGAACATTGGTTACAAGATTGTGACAATGAGAGATAACTTTTACCTGGTCGTGGCATAGTGGACTGCTCAACATAGCAATTTATCATACAGTGAAGTCTATATAATGCGAGTTCAGTGGGAATTGGGATGGGGCCTTAACAAAAAAAAAACAAAAAAAAATCCTCAGAAGATGGTGGAGAAAAATGGGGAGAACAAAGCTATCAAAGGAGTGAGGTAAATGAAGAGCCACACAGTGAAGGCGAAGAACAGAGATGTGGTGAGAGAGAAGGAGAGCGTAACGGCGAGGCCGTGGAAGCGTGGTAATGAGGGAGCACATGGGTGTGCCAGGCAGTGATGAAGATGAGACAGACATGACAGAGGCTGGTGAAGCAGGATGTTGTCAATGCATGCCACTCACTGATGGCCTTGTTCTTCTTAGGTGTTGGTGGCAAAGGAGAAGGAGGGGGTGATGGAAGTCTACCATGCTGCCTTTTTATCTTCGTTGTCAGGAGTTTCCTGTATGGCCTGGAGTGTTGTTCTGTGCCTTATATTGTCCCATTGCTCCTTTCTGAGCCTGGATCCTTGTCATGGATGTATGAAATTGCCTCGTCCATCTCTGTAAGGAACTCTTATGAGATCTTGATGTCCAGAAAACAAAAGGGCTCATCCTCCCAGCTGTGCTTCCACCACCTGTTCCAATTTGCCCACTGAACTCCCTTATAGAGACCTGTTCAATCTGGCTGTCCAGGACCTTTTGCACATCTTTTTTATTGACCTCCTTAGGTCCTGCCTCGTGCAAGAGACCAAGAATTTCACGAAGGATGTTCTCCAACACTGGGAACCCCATGAAGGAGGGCACACATTGTGGCCATACTATCACTACACTGAGTTCAAAGTGTGCTTGATTGCACCTCCTTCCATGCCACCATGATGACATGTTTGATAATGTATTCTTCCTGAGGGAAGTATGCTGTAGCACCACCCAATCAAAGTGGTACTCTCAAAAAGAATGGGAATGCTGGTGATAGGGAGAAATGGAGCTCCTGTCTCACTAGCCATCAGGGGATCCTGACCATTCCCCTTTGCTGAATTTTCAGTGTGACACTAACATAGATGGTAGGCCAGCTTACTCTCCCAAACATTGTTCTTGATCTCATGCACTATTTGCACTATTCAACATGCACTTTACATACAACACAATGTACCCAACTACGTCGCAGGGGTTGACGTCAGCAAGAGCATGCTGCCAGAAAACTTTGCCCCACCTAACTAGTAGCAGACCTGAGGGAATGTGTCTCCAGCAAGGGCATGCTGCCAGAAAACTTTGCCCCAGCTACCAAGTGGGAGACCTGAGGAGATGTGTGGTGCAGGCTCGTCAGAGTAGCTTATGGGACTGGGAAAGTATGGGGCTTGGATCTGCACCAGAGGGTATAAGGCACTGCAGTTCCCAAGCTGCAACTTCCTCTCAAGTGAGAGGGACCCCTGTATTAACCGAAATGAAACTTAACAAATTAATCACTAGTCTGGCCAAGATTTGATCCTTAGCCCACACGCTCCACATGCGTGCACGTTACCACTGAGCCAAACAGAGGATTCCCACTTTGCTTACGGGCAATGCAGGCATTTATATTCCATATTACATCCCTCTTTTCTCCCCTTGGTGGGTTTCGAACACACATGGTTGCACTGCACTGGAGGCCACCCCTGGGGACGTTGTGGACCACACAGAAGAGCTCATCCCCGGGATGTAATGACAAGGACGCTATCCGCCAACCAAGGAACAACATCAAATTGCCAACCAAGCCTAGCCTCACATCCCACACAGCTGCCAACCAATGTAATAACTGAAATGAAACTTAATAAATAAATCACTAATCGGGCTGAGATTCAATCCCTGGCCCACACACTCCAAATGTGTGTATGTTATCACTGAGCCAAATAAAGGATCTCCACTTTGCCTAAGGGCAACGGGGGCATTTATAGACCCCATTACAGCCCAAACCTGGGAGTAGTTCCCAAGGAGGCTGCCCAATCTGTGCATGTATAATGGCAGGGCTGTTACAGTGCCAAGGCACACTTGGAGGGTGTCCCTGAAGCTGTGGACTTGGGACTCTGCAGGTAGGTGTAGTATGTGGTCTGTCTGTCTTCTTTATTTTACCCAACTATGAAAAAAATGGCAAGTTTGAATAAGTAGCAAGCTTGTGGAAAACAAATTACCCAATAGGTTCACAGTGGTACTGTGGAATGTGGATAACCTAAAGGATAGGCTGGGGGAAACAGTGGAGACAATGAGTGGTAGGCAGGCGGATATCAGATGCGTACAGGAAGTCAGGTATAGGGGAGGATCATTTAGTTTTGTTTATAAAAACTCCAACATGCTTGCATGCGTCGGCCTTGGTCATATAATGGCAGCCCTCCATGCTGCTCAAGCTCTAGCAGCCTCTCTATTCAGTCCCTTATCCCTGGGGTTTACACTCCATGACCTCGTCCCAGGTCTTTTTCAGTCTGCCTCACGCAACCCTACCCCCAACATTCACACTCCTTACTTTCTGCACCCAACTGTCATTCCCTAGCCTTTCCACATGCCCAAACCATCTTAACACACCTCTCTTCATCACAACACCAATGCACTCTACTCCCATCCTTCGTCTTAACTCTTGCCAGGGGAGGACTGTGCGTATACACTATTATGGCAGGGAAGTGTAGTAGTAGTAGTACAATAATCCTTCTAATATCCGGACGTCCAATAACCGGACATACTCAATAACCGGACATTCTGGGCTGCCCAACCCCCAAAATGAAAAAAAAATCTGAAAAAATTGATTAATTTTCGATTTTTTGGGACCGCGTCAGTTTTGAATTTCCCGCGAGCGCCGATTCCCTCTGTTTACACTCGTGATGCCACTATCGGTCGCCATTACCCACTCCCCTCCTCCCTCGTGAACCACTCCGAAAATGGCGGCCGAAGTGATTGCTTTTGTGGTGATACCCTACCTCCTACAGTGCTTGATACTGCTCTTCACCTTCTTCATCATGTGTGTGATGATGGCCCCACCTCCTGAGAAGAGGAAAAGAGTGGTTCTGACTCTGGAGAACAAGAGGCAGATATTGGACAAGGTGGACGCCGGCTGGTCAACAGGGCGCATCTTACGTGAGTTCAACCTCCCTCGCTCCACCTTGTTTGATATCAAGAAGTCCCGAGACAAACTACAGCAGTACACGGCTGATTTCGCATCGAAGACCAGATGAAACATGCAGAGGAAGGTGATGTTTACTCCTAAGTATGCAGACATCGACCGCTCCACGCTGATTTCGTATCGACAACAACGTGCTGCTGGTGTGTTGGTACGTGGAACGGAGCTGAAAGCTGCTGCTGAGAAGTTCACAGGGCTCCATGGATCGTCACTAGACCACACGGGAATTTACTGTTGTGTACAGTGCAGTGAAGTGATGTTATTCCAGTTATAAAAAAAAACCTTGGTGAAAGTGTTGGTGAGAAGTGCTGGAGATTCTCAAGTGGAAAGGTGTGTCAGGTGCAACGTCTTCCTGTCAGAGTCTGAGATGATAGAGTGGGTTATTACATCAGGACAGCCGCTTTTTGTTCGTAAGTACCCTAACTTCATGCCTAACATGTTTTCATCATGCTGTACATGTGTTAAAAAATTACCGAAAATGTTAATCATAATTTCCAGCTTGCTATTTAATTTTTCCATGCATGGTTCTTAAGCAAAACAGCTAGAAAAAAGGTTGAAGCAGTGAATTTCATGTCTGGTCCTAACCTAACCTATGGTTACCATAAAGATTTTCATACCTAAAGTGTTTTCATCATGCTGTACATGTGTTAAAAAATTACCGAAAATGTTAATCATAATTTCCTGCTTGCTATTTAATTTTTCCATGCAGGGTTCTTAAGTAAAACAGCTAGAAAAAAGGTTGAAGCAGTTAATTTCATGTCTGGTCCTAACCTAACCTAACCTATGGTTACCATAAAGATTTTCATGCCTAACCTGTTTTCATGATGCTGTTAATGTGTTAAGAAGTTACCCTAAATGTTAATCATAATTTCCGGCTTGCAATTTAATTTATCCATGCATGATTCTTAAGTAAAACAGCTAGAAAAAAGGTTGAAGCAGTGAATTTCATGTCCGGTCCTAACCTAACCTAACCTATGGTTACCATAAAGATTTTCATGCCTAACCTGTTTTTATGATGCTGTGAATGTGTTAAGAAGTTACCCTAAATGTTAATCATAATTTCCTGCTTGCAATTTAATTTATCCATGCATGGTTCTTAAGTAAAACAGCTAGAAAAAAGGTTGAAGCAGTTAATTTCATGTCCGGTCCTAACCTAACCTAACCTATGGTTACCATAAAGATTTTCATGCATAACCTGTTTTCATCATGCTGTACATGTGTTAAAAAATTACCCTAAATGTTAATCATAATTTCCTGCTTGCTATTTAATTTATCCATGCATGGTTCTTAAGTAAAACAGCTAGAAAAAAGGTTGAAGCAGTGAATTTCATGTCCGGTCCTAACCTAACCTAACCTAACATTGTGTTATTCATAATTTCCTGCTTTTAATTTAATTCTTTCATGCATGGTTATTAAGTGCACCAGCTATGAAAAAGGTTGAAGCAGTGAATTTCATGTCCGGTCATAACCTAACCTAACCTAACCAAACCTAACCTAACTTAACCTAGCCTAACCATTTTTCTGGTGGCAATTAACATCATTTACTGTATTTGATGCTTTGTATCCAATAATTTAGTGCATAAAATGTGAGAAAAGATGATTTCCATGTCCGATACTTACTTATACTATGCTGGCAAGTTCTGAGCTCCTATGACTCACTCACCCCTAAATCATCATTTTTTGGTTAAAATTCAATAAATTCATGCTATGTATGCATTATTTATGTGAAAAGGGACCTAAATAAGTGCTATACATGTCCACTAGGGAGGTAGGAAGGTAGTTTTCTGATTTAGGTTAGGTTAGGTTAGGGTCATGAAAAACCAGTGCTGGAGCTTCAGGACCAATATCAGGACAAAACCAATATCCGGACATGCCTTTGGCTCTATTACGTCGGATATTGGAGGGATTACTGTATATTACTAGATTACATCCCCTTGACATGGCCATGTCCTCCCTCTACCCGTATATCATACTCCTTGCTTGTACAAATGCCCCACCTACCTAAGTACTATAACCAAACCCCCATATAACTCCTCTCTAGTGTCAGGAGGCACCATCTCAGCTGCCCGGGGAAGTATTGTACCATCCCCGTTATATACTGCATATGTATATCAATGTATCTATGCCCCCACCCACTAAAAACGCTGAGTGGACTCGCGTTCTCACGCCCCGGCTTGAGCAGAAGAGTTAGTTCTGGGGCATCACTCAAGAGGACTAGACTGTCTTGTAAGATTTCGTAATAAACTCCTTAAATAGCTACCGAAGCACGGAGTTTCTCTCACCACAAGAGCACTAGTTACATTTCTTTTCTTTCTTTCTGGTACATAGATATGCTATACATATATATAACAGGGATGGTACACCCTCGATAAATGAAAATCTGATGTACGAATATTCGATGTTACAAAAGCAAGGAATGTAGGGCAAATTCCACAATTCGAAAGTTATCTGTCTCGATGATACGAAAAGCGCAGCGAAAAGAAATAAGAAAAATTCAAAATGGGCATGCTGCACAGCGCCGCGCTCGCTTGCAGCAAGGAAAACGAACTAACTACCCATCTCTGGTAAACAATTGTTCGCACGCTTCCCAGATGAGTCCACATCCCACCTCGCAGCTTTGCTGTACATAAGGACATTTTCATAACTCTACACCTTTTCGTACTGTTGAGACATGCCTCCCAAGTGCTCTGCTTCATCTTCAGCATCAAGGGAGCCCGCTGCAAAGCAGCAGCAGCACCTTACTTTACCAGAACCAGCTGCACCAGCACCAGCAACAGTTTTGCCAGAACCACCTGCACCAGTCGAGGAAGCATCAGATGAACAATAGGGTGCCACCATGTGAAGGGCCACCAGCTTCAATGTTGGTATAAATGTACTGTACAGTATACAGGTTCAGTACATTACTTACAGTACTTCAAAATAGGAGGGGTAAAGTTTAGGTGGGGGGTCTGAGGGGCTCCTGGAAAGCATCCCCCCATTTCTATGGACAGTAAGACCTCACTATAATGGTCTAATTGGGGCTCAGGCCAGTCCGAAATATACGATTTTCCGATAAAAGCGACATCCGGACTTACCCCTGCTAATCCGGACTTTTTCCGATATATCAGACATTAGTCCAGATTGCATTGGTAGTTTTCACCACCATTGCAGTATTGTACTGTGTTATACCTTCACTACATTAATCAAATGGTACAATAATACTGTACTGTGCACTGAAAAACATGTCTTTTACTTGTCTTATTGTGGTGAACATAGCTGAAGTTGTCAGGCAGTCCGGACTGCTTTCTGGCTATGTCGGACTTTTTCCGATATATAGGAGTTTAGTCAGGTAGCTCCTCGAGTCCGATAAAAGCGAATTCCGGTCTACTGAAGTCCGTTATATCGAGATTTTACTGTACTGTATACAGTAATCCCTCCAATATCTGTTGTAATAGAGCCAAAGGCATGTCCGAATATTGGTTTTGTCCGGATATTGGTCCTGAAGCTCCAGCACTGGTTTTTCATGACCCTAACCTAACCTAACCTAAATCAGAAAACTACCTTCCTACCTCCCTACTGGACATGTATAGCACTTATTTAGGTCCCTTTTCACATAAATAATGCACATATAGCATGAATTTATTGAATTTTAACCAAAAAATGATGATTTAGAGGTGAGTGAGTCATAGGAGCTCAGAACTTGCCAGCATAGTATAAGTAAGTATCGGACATGGAAATCATCTTTTCTCACATTTTATGCACTAAATTATTGGATACAAAGCATCAAATACAGTAAATCATGTTAACTGCTACCAGAAAAATGGTTAGGTTAGGTTATGACCGGACATGAAATTCACTACTTCCACCTTTTTCCTAGCTAGTGCACTTAATAACCATGCATGAAAGAATTAAATTTAAAGCAGGAAATTATGATTAACACAATGTTAAGTTAGGTTAGGTTAGGACTGGACATGAAATTCACTGCTTCCACCTTTTTCCTAGCTGTTTTACTTAAGAACCACGCATGGAAAAATTAAATTGCAAGCAGGAAATTATGATTAACATTTAGGGTAATTTTTTAACCCATGTACAGCATGATGAAAACAGGTTAGGCATGAAAATCTTTATGGTAACCATAGGTTATGTTAGGTTAGGACCGGATATGAAATTCACTGCTTCCACCTTTTTTCTAGCTGTTTTACTTAAGAACCATGCATGGAAAAATTAAACTGCAAGCAGGAAATTATGATTAACATTTAGGGTAATTTTTTAACACATGTACAGCATGATGAAAACAGGTTAGGCATGAAAATCTTTATGGTAACCATAGGTTAGGTTAGGTTAAGACCGGACATGAAATTCACTGCTTCCACCTTTTTTCTAGCTGTTTTACTTAAGAACCATGCATGGAAAAATTAAATTGCAAGTGGGAAATTATGATTAACATTTAGGGTAATTTTTTAACACATGTACAGCATGATGAAAACAGGATAGGCATGAAAATCTTTATGGTAACCATAGGTTAGGTTAGGTTAGGACCGGACATGAAATTCACTGCTTCCACCTTTTTTCTAGCTGTTTTACTTAACCCTTTCACGCATGGTACTGCGATTTGCGTTACATGTGGTGTGGTGTGCAAAAGCACAGGACCGCAAATTGCGTGAAAACACACAAAAAAATAACCAAAAATTAAGCTTTCGGTCGATTTGTGTCAAATTTTGTAGCATTCTAGGAGCCACACGTGTCTCTCTCGAGGTACGACTTTGGCAACACTGCAATGACTCCTATGTGCCTGTACGTAGTGATAGAATCTCAGTGCTCCACTAGCAGCCAGACAGCAGGGTCGTGCTGTGTTGTGTTGTCCCTTTAAATCTGCCATTTTTCCCCTCCCACCCGATTCTGAAGCCATTATTGAAATATTGTGACTGTACAGTGTTTTTTTACTATACTGTGAAGTGATTGTGTCTATTGAACATAGATATATTGTTTGTAAACCAGTGGGGCCCGTTATCAGCTGTTAGGCCTAGAGGCAGAGTCTGGTTTGTTATAGCGGGGTTTCCACTCACCCTGCCCGTAAAATGATGTATTTTACTCTTATAGTGAAGCCATTACTTACATCTGTGAAACATATAGTGCCTGCATTAGTGAAGTAACTGACCTACCATAGCAGGCATTATGTTATGCCATAGAGATAACATAGACATATGGATAAGTTGCTAAGGGAACAGGCGGTCTCTTACACAATACAGTAGGGAAGGGAATAACAGAAGAGGCTGGGATGAAATCATGTGATAGTGTTTTATATTGCATATGGCTCAGTGTGAAATATGTGTATAAAATAGTGCAGCGAGTGTTCACCGAGAAATATTGCGTGCACTGACTGACAGCGGAAAGTTACGTAATGATTAGAGACGAAAATACGCCACACAGCGACACATATATGACATTTATAATGTCATATATGTGTCACTACGTATGTCGTGCAGCGAATGTTCGTGGAGAAATCTACTGTGTGCATCGTATGTGTTAGGCAAACGTGGTGCACAAGGAACAGAGAATACGCCACACACACACACACACACACACACACACACACACACACACACACACACACACACACACACACACTCACGCACCCATGAACACACACAAAACTCACACACTACCTAACTCATCTTCAATTCCTTCAAGTTCCTGCCAGCAGCTCAACATCTCTGGAGCAAGTGAGTTATCCATATTTTGTTGATTTGTACATTGACCTGTTTCTACATTTCTATATTTTTTTTTTCACAAATAAGTATTGTTTTTTACATGTACACATATGAGATGGAAGAAAGTTCAGCTTTAGCAAAAAGACTAGTGGAAATGTCGAGTTACTGAGAGCACTATCAAAGAGCTTATGATATTTCTTGTGTATAATTTGAGTAAAAAATAATAATAATAAAATGTAATGAGCGAAAATATGTAAGTATTCCTGAGGCAGGGAAATTGAGCGTTTTTATCTCGCTTTCGGGCGAGGAAGAGTGTTCTATCTTTGTTGTTCATTTACTCCAGAATTATTGAATGTATCGATTTCCTATAAGAACCATGATAAAGATCAGTGAATTCTACATATGTACAGGACATAACTATGTAATTTCTCTGATGAAAAGTTGTGGTTACGTAGGCGGTTATTGTGCACGCATGACGAAAGTGCACCGCGGCTGCGAGTACCCTGCAGTTTTTTGCGATTTACTCGGAAACTATGAAGCGTATCAAAACAAAAAGGTATCAGGAGAAAGCTTATGAAATTCTACATAAGATTATGTAATAAAAAAATAAGGTGTGCGAGAAAACTTCTACAGTATACCTCCCTGAACAAAAATCAATTTTTTTACAAAAATGGCTTTTAGTTTTTGGCTATTTTCTCGAAAACTACATATCGCATCACAACCGGACATACCTCATTAGAAAGCCAATGAAATTCCCTATCAAAACTTATAATAACATTTTTCTGTATGATGGAAAACACTCGAACGACGATGTTGGGAAGTGAGATCAACGTTCCAAAATATTTATTCACGGCGGCCTTGTGTACTTTTATTCGTATTTTTCTGGTTTTTCTTTTGGCTTATGAGCTAGAACAAACATCGGCAAATAAGATGATGTGAGTTTCAGGGCAACATTTTGAGGTTTGGGTGGCGAAAATGAGGCAAGAATACATGTACTTTGTGTACCACGGGCTGCCAGTGGAGCGCGCGCGGGAGTAAATAGTGAGCCATGAAACTTAATACAACTTACCGTGCGCGAAAGGGTTAAGAACCATGCATGGAAAAATTAAATTGCAAGCAGGAAATTATGATTAACATTTTTGGTAATTTTTTAACACATTTACAGCATGATGAAAACAGGTTAGGTATGAAGTTAGGGTATTTATGAACAAGAAGCTGCCATCCTGATGTAATAGCCACTCTATCATCTCAGACTCTGACAGGAAGACCTTGCACCTGACACACCTTTCCACTTGAGAATCACCACCACTTATCACCAACACTTTCCAGAACGTTTTTTATATATAACTGGAATCACATCACTTCACTCCACTGTACATAACAGTAAATTCCCTTGTGGTCTAGTGACGATCATCACACACATGATGAAGAAGGTGAAAAGCAGTATCAAGCACTGTAGGAGGCAGGGTATCACCACAAAAGCTATCACTTCGGCCGCCATTTTCGGAGCTGTTCACGAGGCAGTAGCAGAGTCAGTAATGGCGACCGACAGAGGCACCACGAGTGTAAGCATAGCCGATCAGCGCGGGCAGGAAATTCAAACTGACGCGGTCCCAAAAAATACAAAATGTTTCGATTTTTTCAAATTTTTTGGCATTTTGGGGGTTGGGCAGCCCACAATATTCGAATAGTGAGTATGTCCGAGTATTGGATGTCCGAATAATAGAGGGATTGCTGTATTTCAATGGGGAAAATCGTTCCAATATACGAAATTTTGAATTACGAAAGTTTTTTCCGGTCCCTATCCCTTTCATATATCGAGGACTCACTGTACATGGGAATGTTTTCCTCTGTGTGCGAGTTCAGCCTGCCCTCATGGCATTTTCTCTGATCATGTCACACGTACCTACAGAAAACTTACGGTGCGCGGGGGAGTTAAGAATGACAAGAAATGGTGACAGGGAGGATATTAAAAACACCTAGAGACAGCATTGTAACCAGCTGCTGCATGAGGAGTTTGACTGGAACAGGGAAGGTTTGGAGTACAGATTCAGCATACCCAGGGTTTGGTCCCTGGCCTTTGATTGGTGCTGCTACTCTGAGCAGGGCAATAGGCAGGACACAGATGGGGAAGGTGGATGGTGTGCCTGGATTGAGTGCTGAAATAATGAAGGCCTCAGGAGATGCAGAAGTGGGTTCAGTTACTGACATGAAAAAATACTGTTGTCCCATTTGACTGGCTGAAAAGTGTGACAGTAAATGTGCACAAGGGGAGGGGTGATGACCAGGTAAGAGGAAATCTATCTATATCTATATACCCAGGCTGCTTCCCCCAAGGAACGGGAGGTAGACGAGACAGGACGACACACTCCCAATTTACTCATCCACTGCAACACATTCATTCGCACCGTAGCCCCAAAAGGAAGAAGAGACAGATCTTCACCGCACCACACCGCACGAGGGTCAACTGCGCAGTGCAACCAGTGACATCCGCAGCAAGGCCCAACAGCAGAGCTGGTTTACCCCTGCCACATCATAATGGACCCATCACCTTACCCACACCTGGCCTGAGCAACTGATCTGACACAATGCGAGAGAATATCCCCTTATGGCTGCGTCATCAATTATTCATTCACAATTTCTTTCCATTCATTTATATCACACACAGCCACTCTTCCTTGCTCAACAGACATCCCTCTCGCATCCAACACTCTCTTAACACTGTCCATCCACCCTATTCATGATCTTCCTCTCAGCCTAACACCTCTCACATCAGATGTAGTTATCTTTTTCACCAATGGCTCATTATCCATTCTCTCCATATGCCCAAACCATCGCAACACCCTCTGCTCAACTCAATCTGCCATCTGAAGAACTCCAGTTCTCCTTCGCACTTCATCATTTCTCACTCGATCCATACGCGTCACTCCAAACATACTCCTCAGACACCTCATCTCCATTACATTCAAACTTTTTCTCTCTGCTACACCCATATTCCATGTTTCAGCCCCATATAACACAGTCAGTACCACAATACCCTCATATAGCCTTCTCTTTACATCCATCTAAGCAAACAACATCTAAACACTTATCATTTCTCCCAGCACCTTTCCTGCTTCATTAATTCTAAACTTCACTTCTGCATCTATTCAACCATCCACAGCAACATGTGACCCTAAATACTTAAAACACTCTACCTCCTCAAGCAACTCACCATTCAAAACTATATTCATCCTCCTACCATCTACCAACCTTGTACACGTCATCACTTTACTCTTATTCTCATTTACTTTCAATTTCCTCCTTTCACACACCTTTCCAAACTCCTCTACCAACTGTCTCAATCTCTCCTCTGAATCCGTCACCAGTGCAGTATCATCTGCAAACAACACCTGCTTCAGATTCCACTCTCTACCATTAGCATTCACCAGACTCAGACCTCCACCTAACACTCCTGAATTCACCTCCCTTACAACATAATCCATATAAATAGTAAACAACCAAGGTGACATCACACATCCTCGCCGCAGCCCCACTCTCACGGGAAACCAATCACTCACAGCACAGTATTTCCCATTCTTACACACGCTCTACTATTTACATCTTAACAGTACACTAAGCCTCCCTATCAATTCTATTATATGCTTTCTGTAAATCCATGAACACCCAAAACACATCCTTACCTTTCACTATAATACTTTTCACACGCCTGTCTCACAGCAAACACCTGATCCACGCATCCCCTCCCTCTCATAAAGCCACACTGCTCATCACCAATCACTCCCTCTGTACCCTCTCTCTCTCTTAATTAACACTCTACAATACACCTTACCTACAACACTCAACAGACTTATACCTCTAAAGCTAGTACATTCATACTTATTACCCTTACCTTTATACAACAGGACTACACAAGCACTTACCCAGTCAACTGGCATCATACCTCGCACAAAGCACACATTAAACAATCTGACTAACCAGTCAACAATAGTCGCTCCACCACCTTTCAGGAATTCCACAGCACACCCATCCATACCTGCAGCCTTCCCTGTTTTCATCTCCTTTACTGCTTCCTGCACTTAATCCATCGTGATCAAGGAATCATTCAACTCTCCCGACACATTTATTCCTTGCACCCTTCCATCTGCCACAATCTCAGCCTCCTTTTCCTCCTCTACATTTAACAATCTTTCAAAATATTCCGCCCATCTCTTCCTTACTGCATCCATCTCAATTAGCATCCTTCCATCCTCTGCTTTTACTAGATCTTCCTTCACAGACTCTCCCTTTTGCACCCTTTTCACCTCCTTCCAAAACATTTTCTTATTCTGTTGAAAATTCTCAGTCAACTGCCTACCCCACCTCTCATCTGCTGCCACTTTAGCATCACGCACAGCCCATCTCGCCCTATTCCTCCTTTCCTTATGCCTCTCATATGACACCTCATCCTTCCTCTGCAACCACACTTCATATGCACGTCCCTTCTCAGCCACAGCCATACTTACTTCCTCGCACCACCATTCACTTCCCTTTCTTACACCACCACCCACTCGTCTCACACCACACACCTCTTCCGCATGCCCCTCCACAGCACTCTTAAACAACTGCCATTCCTCCTCCACACTGCCATTCTCCTGATCTTTCACTGCATTCCACTCATCTTTCAATTTCTCCTGATGCTCTATCATTTTCTCCCTTTTATCCAACTCTCTTTCAAAACCTTCCTGCTACACCAAACTTTCCTAGCTCTCACCCATCTCTTACCTGCTCTCAACTTTCCCTCCACCAGGTAATGGTCAGACATACCTTCACCCTCCCCTCTCAAAACTCTCACATCCAACAATCTTCCTATTACATTCCTGGATACAACCACATAGTCCATCAATGCTCTATCAACAACGCTTCCACCCTCCTATCTCACCCATGCATACTTATAAACTTTCTTCTTAAACAAGGTATTTCCAATCACCATCTCTTGCTCAACCCACATCCCTATCATTCATTCCTCATTTTCATTTCTTTCAGGCACACCATGCATACCAACTACACCTTCAACTGCTACATTTCCCACTCTAGCATTCCGATCTCCCATCGTTACCACATTCACATTCGCTCCAAAACTCTGCAAACATTCATCAACATCATTCCAGAAAGACTCCCTCTCTTCTTCATCCCTTTCACTACCAGGCCCATATGCACTCACAAATACACACAACTCATGTTCAAATTTCACTTTCACCCACATCAGTCTCGATGACACCTCTTTCCAATCAAATTACACAGTGCTGTACTTCTGGGCTCACTAACAAAGCCACACCTTCTCTTGCCCTTCCTCTATCAACACCTGACAATCTTCCATTCACGCTTCCAAACATAGACTCACCTTTCCCTTTCATCCTTGTTTCACTCAAAGCTAACACATCCAACTTTCTTCTGACAAACATTCTTCCAATCTCCTTCCTTTTAGCCTCAATTGTTGTGGTGACACGTAGAGGTGTATGGTATGTTGGAGGACTGCTGGGCCTTGATAGCAGCTGTGAAGCCTGTGCTCAGAGTCAGACATTTAAAAAAAAAAAAAAAAATCAACGCACATTCATAGACCCAATCTTCAGGGTATGGGGTAACTCAATCCCCTCCCCCCCTTTCTCTGGCCAGTCTCTTTAAAAAGAGAGAGAGAGAGAGAGAGAGAGAGAGAGAGAGAGAGAGAGGGGGGGGGGGGTCCCTAGTCCTCACATGCCGCCCATCTTAGTCACCTTTTACGACACGCAGGGAATATGGTGGCAGAATTCTTCCTAACACAACCAGGCCACAGAGTAGTAGTACCACCCCATAGTGCAGCCAGATTGTGTCCCCCTGCCACAGGGGGATTTATGTCAGACAAAGGGACCACTGATGTCATATTCATTGTCTGAGAGGTCCAGGAAAAATATATATGAAAGAAAAGGGAGCTGTACTTTGTTTCTGTTGATTTGGAGAAGGTCTTTGACAGAGTCCCTGGGGAGGGGGTGATGTGGGCAATGAGAAAGCCTGGGGTCAAGGAGTGACTGGTGAGAGTGATTAAGGTTATGGTCCTCACACCTAGGTGAGAGTGAATGGAGATTTGTGTGATGAGTTTTTCATGAATGCTGGCATGCATCAGGCATCAGTCTTGAGCTCCTTATTGTTTATCTTGGTCCCTGAATCTCCCTCACATGACTTAAGAAATGGACTCCCATGGGAGACATTATATACTGTACTGATGACTTGGTGCTGACTGTAGAGAATGAGTAGGAGGTATAGGAAAGATTTAGGAGATGGAGAAATGGAATGGGAGACCAGGATTTGAGAGGCAATGCAGGTAAAATGAAAGTGATGATATTTTGGGCTGGTGGTGGTAGTGTCAAGGCAGAGAGATGTGGTTGTGTGAGGTTTGTCACAAGGGTGTTGGAAATAACTCATACAGTAGTTGTGATAAGAGAGTGCATAATATATGCAATGGTATGAAAGATAGACTGCAAGATAATGCTGATTTTGTGTTTGTGGTATGTCAGGAAGAGCACTGTCAGGCATTAAAGGACTGATCTTGCTGGTAAGTCTCTTGAGAGCATGCTTAGGAGTTTTGTTATTTGGGGGACATGTTATGTGCTGGGGGTGGGACTGTGGTTATGGCATGGAGCAGTTGGTGTAATTTATGGGAGCTGCTGTTGCTCTAGACACTGAGTGAAACCTGGGCAGTAAAGGAAGATATTCACAGGCTCCAACATACAGAACTGAGGTCTGGGGGGCTAGGATAATGATTCACAAATTGAGATGAAGGATGAGACTGAAGCGTATTGGTGTTGTAATGAGGAGGGGAAGACTGAAATGGTCTGGGCATGTTGAAAGGATGGGGGAATGACAACTGGTTGAGGAAGGTGAGAAGTGTAAACATTGTGTGCAGGTTCACAAGAGACCAATCTAAAACAGATCTTGGATGAGGTCACAGTGTGTGACCTCAGGGTTATGGAACTGAATAGGCAGGCTACCAGAGACTGAGCAACATGGAGAGTCGCCATTAGATAACCAAGGCTGATGCATGCAAGCATGCTGGAGCCTTTATAAACAATATGAAACAAACTATACAAGAACTTCACACAGCATCACTTACCCACTACTAACTGGCCTTCACTATTTACCCCATGGTGCAGCAGAGGTAGCAGACCTTAAATATGGCAATAAATCTTGGTCCACTGGCTGCAAGAATGATGCTGTGTTTGAGGGAAGGTAGATCATTTTTGAAATATTATCCATTCAGTCCTCCATGACCTCAGGGTGGCTTGGGGCACTGTCAACCGAAGAACTGGGTTGCTAGACTGATCCAGTTGGCACAGTCACACATACAGAGGGACAGGTATCCTGCCATGTTAGAGCAGGAGAATGCAGAGATCAGCCAAGCCCTGGATCTTCCAAATAACCCCAAAGTTCTACTCCACGTACCCTGCCAGCACTCAGAGGTTCTGCCAATGATACACGCGGAGGGGTCTGAACATAGGTCCCCTGCTGCATTCGCACCAAGGGACAGAGGGAGGCAGTCCTAGCCTGCCTAAAACCCTGGTGCATGTCATTCTTAAGTACTGCAAGTCTTCTGGGATATATGTTTCCAAGACATGCTCATTTCATCAATGTTGAGGACTTGTTATAAGGAGTATCCCCTTTCCTCTATGACTGCCTTTAGCTTCACAAAGAAGGCCTCAGCCTCCACGTAGTCAGCACTAGCACCCTCACCATGCATGATCACATGTCTCAGACCATTACAGGCCTTAAACTGCTCAAACCATTTCTTGCTGGTCTTAATTCCTGCTCAGCTTCCATGTCATGTTTATCTCTGAGATCCTTCCTCAGATCAAAAGTCTTAGGGCAAATAAAACTTTGATGCATGGGTTGCTTTGCTTGGTTTAGTTCATTAACCAACAGAGCTTGGAGACTCACCATCTCCTCCATTATAGGCTCCCCTGTTCTGGTCAGTCATATTGCAGTCAGGGTGGGCACATTCTGCAACACTGCTGGTACAGAATCTGATTTCTTTATTACCGATGAGGCCATGGACTGAGGCAGCTTTAGGGCTTTGGTGATCTTGCTTGCTCCCTGCTCCTCGTAATGGCACTTAACAATGTCCAATTTCACATCAAGGGAAAGGCTATACCTTACCCTCAGCAGCATCAGTAACACCACACACACACCTCTAGGGGCAGCACCAGGCTTGATTACTAGGTAATGAGTTTTAACTATTTCACACACAAAAAGTTATTTCTTGACTACCACAAGCAGCAAGAGTCATTGTGAACTTGCACTGTTACTGGTAATGGCAGTGGTGTTTTAATGGCTTTACACAGATGAGAAAACCTGCATTGTGTGAGGGTGCACTGAACCAACATAAGTTTCATACAAAACATGGTTTAATATAGCAACAACATATGACTATATAAAAGGAAAAATAAATATATTTAACATACTGTACTGTATGTACTTGTACTGTAGAGAGGATGTAGGTGTATGCCGTAATCGTATAGTGGTTCCCCGAATAGCTTAAACTATTCAAGGTCAGACATGACATCAATAGTTGAATCTGTAGCACCACTGCAGTCGTGCTGAGCTGCAGGTGAGCTACTTGGTTCAGCAGGAGGTGGCTTGGCAGTGGCAGACTGGCTCATACCACTGGGGCCTGGTACAGAAGGCGGTGGCTGGGCAGTGCGTGGTTTAAAAAAACTACAGTATCAATCTTAGACTGGTGACCAGCCCGGTGCTGCATCACAATAATTTTTGAACGGAGAAGCCAGAGCTGCTCATAATGCTCCTGAATGTCCTTGTTGTTGTCGTTTGCCATAAACTGAAATAGTGTATCTGCACATTCCCTGATCAAAGACATCTTTAACGGTTGTTGGCGGCTCGACATCACTGTCCTCACTGCTCTCCAGTCACTGCTGCCACTATCTGTTCCTCGGACAATATTTCACGCCCCTCTACAGCTTCATTTTCTTCTATCCACTCATGAATGTCATCTAGCGTAACTGCATTTTCCCCAACCCCATGGAAAAGTGCATGGAAGTCTGATGCCTTGAACCCATCAAAATCACAGTCATAATCTTCGTCCTTGAGGAGTTTTTTCCATGCGTAGGTAGGCGTGGAATGCTTAACGTCTCTCCACGCCTCAACCAAGTTGTGGATGCAGAGCAGATGTTGTATGCTATAATAATCTCCAGGGTTGTCTTCCCTCTTATATCATCTCCCCTGTCAGCCTGTCTCCAACACAACCAGCACTTCGTCAAGATATTCTCTCTCGTACCTCCGCTTCAGTGTACTGATTACGCCTTAATCCACATGAGGTGGTGTTTGGGGGTAAAAACATGCATTGTATCTTCCCATCAGCACTCTGCAAAACATCCTGGGCAGGGTGGGTGGGGGCATTGTCCATTAGCACTAATGCCTTCACTTCTGCAGGCGGGATTTTCAGCACTTTTTCCTGGTGGTTCCTTATTTCAGGCAGCAGGTGATGATGGAACCAATCTTCACAGATCCAACTGGTGAACCACACTTTGCCAGAACTGTAATAATGGACAGGAAGCTTGTTCACACATTCCTTGAGAGCCCTGGGTTTTGCAGACTTTCCCACAAAAGCCAGTTTGAGCCTGTATGTACCTGATGCATTACCACCACACATCACTGATAACTGCTCTTTATTAATCTTTTTACCTGGCACCTTATGCTCGTCCTTCCTTGCCTGGGTATTATTAGGCAAGGTCCGCCACACAACCCCAGTCTCATCCACATTGTAAATTTGACTCACTGATAAATGTTCACACTCAATATGATCATCTAGCTTCAATCTAAATGGTTCAACACTCTCAACATCGGCACTGGCAGCCTCGCGTGACACTTTCACACTATGGATGCCGTGGCGTTTCAGCCATCCATCGCTTGCCTTAAAACTGGCAATACCCATGTGTACTGCAAGCTTTGCAGCACTGGCAGCCAGCTCCACACCTCTCACTGAGACACCACAAGCTTGCTGCTGAACATACCACTTGTGCACAGCAGCATTAAGTCAACACTCTTTGAACTTTTCATATGTTTTCTACGTGATCCAATCTTTGCCTCAGACACAGAAAACTTCACAGTGTAACTCTGCAGCTTTTCTTTCACTTTCTTGATGACAGATACAGTCTGCTTTTTTTACACCATACTCCTCACACAGCATAGTGACAGAATTCCCAGCCTCAAGTTTCCTTATTAACTCAAGTTTGGGGGACACTGAGAGATGCACAGGCTTCTGTGTGCACTTGGTCACTTTCCCAGGGGTTGGTGATGCCATCCTGGAGTCATAAATTGCTCAGATAATGCTCAAATATAAGGCCACGAGACAACAGTAAACAAACGTCCGGCACGAACGCAACCACCTAGCGGGTGGCCCGGAGTTTGACCGGGAAACGGAAGGGATCACTACACGCGGGAAGTTCAAAATGTAAGATTCAGTATTTCCAGTTTTTTGTCCGGGAAATCCGATATCTGGGAAATAGGGCTCCGCCATATCGAGGGTCGAGTGTACTTGTTATTAATTTTATTACGGTAATCCCTATTTATCCAACATAATAAAGCCAAAGGCTAATCTGGATAGTGGATCAGTCTGGATAGTGGACTTCTTCCTTGGCCCTCCTTCGTACATACCATAACTTTGAAAGCCATTGTAAAAAGCCACTACAGTACATTGTACAACATTTGTTCCTGGTGTTTTACTGGTGTTTTACACTACTCTGTCTGGTCATGCAGACCCATAAACCACAGCCAAGCAATAATCATAGTCAAGCAGACCCATCAACCCCCCCTGGGGGTAGGGGGTTTTCAAGAATTCTCCCCCAGTATCCCTGCTTGTCGTAAGAGGCGACTAAAAGGGTTGGTGGTGGGTTAGTGCCCCACCCCGTAAAAACAACTAACTTGTAGGAGGAGGCTGTAGCACGGGCCGAACAGGGTAGTACTCCCGAGGGGAATGGAATGCTGGTGATAGGGAGAGCTGGGGCTCCTTTCACTAGCTACCTAATCATCCTCCTTTGCTGACCTTTTCAGTGTGACAGTAACATGGAGAGTAGACCAGCATACTCTCCCAAACATTTCCTCTAACTATCCTATGCACTACACCACATGCGCTTTACATATCACACAACGTACCCCACTACGTTACAGGGGTTGACGCCAGCAAGGGCATGCGGCCAGAAAACTTTGCCCCCGCTACCTAGTGGCGGACTTTGGGGGTAGGCTTGACTGGGGTTCCGCCGGCATAGATCATGGGTCCGGGGCGAGATGGGGCTCGAACCTGTGCTAGAGGGTACAGGGCATTGCGGTTCCCAGGCTGCCGCTTCCGCTCATTAGAGAGGGGCCCGAACCTGGGAGTAGCGCCCCAGGAGGCTGCCCTATCAGTGGGTGTATAATGGCGGGGCAGTTGCAGTGCCAAG
>JAGKTI010008011.1:0-34929 GCA_018397915.1 Birgus latro | reverse complement strand
ACTGCCTGACAACTTCAGCTATGTTCACCACAATAAGACAAGTAAAAGACATGTTTTTCAGTGCACAGTACAGTATTATTATACCATTTGATTGATGTAGTGAAGGTATAACACAGTACAATACTGCAATGGTTGTGAAAACCACTGATGCAATCCAGACTAATGTCTGATATATCGGAAAAAGTCCGGATTAGCAGGGGTAAGTCCGGATGTCGCTTTTATCGGAATTTCGCATATTTCGGACTGGCCTGAGCCCCAATTAGTCCGTTATAGTGAGGTCTTACTGTACTTATTACGATCAAAGATCGTATAAACCCACTGAGCGCATGTGGAGGCGCTTTCTCGTGGGTAGCTTGGCGTAGTTTGTGTGCCTGCCGCCAGGGGCCCAGGGTGGCGCGGATGATGTGTATACACCACACCTGATGCCCGTGCCTTTTGAAATCAGCTGATAAATTCGGAAAATATCCTGTCATGGTCCACTGTGCAGCTAAAATATATGTGGAAAAATAGACTGTAGCAGAAATGAGACATTTTCTCAAAGCAAGAGGAATACTAAGCCTTTAAAAATTCGGGTTGCTGATCTCGGCACCGTAAGATATCGGCCTTACAGTTCTTACTATTATTAAGTGTATAATGGATAGAATCATGTCAGGATTTGCCAGATGAAAGATTACGATCTTTGGAAACTATTTGATAAACATTTCCAACAACTGAGATTCACAACACTTGGTAAAAATGTGCTGAATGCAAACACAGGCAGTAAGCTTTCATGGCTTTTAGTAAACTTTATGTAGAATTTTTCAGCGTATATCTCATTTAGAGCATCAGTAAAATATCTAAGATGAGTATAATACTGGTATAATGCTTTATGCATGAGTACTAATCCCGATAGGAATTTTTTTATAGGAAGGTACACCAGCTCTGAGCGGGTAGTGACCCCACGCTATTTAGTGATCCAGTGAACACTGGCAGGTTTCAGGAGTTTGCAGGGGCTGTAATTGGTGCCATGACCTTAATATTTACCCCTAAGATACCCATTTTGTACCACATAATAACATATAATTGTCTAAAAATGAGCATTCAAGCTAGAAATATACTGTACTATCTACTGTATCTATCTATTACCAGATGCCATAATCCCATAAGGGGTGGCTATTTGACTTGAGTTGTTTGTTTTACAGGGAAGATTAATAAAAAACAGAACTTACTATCCCTGATGGCTGTCTAGCATCATGCATATTTCGCCAGTAATAAGTTTCAGTGCCCATTAAAAAGAAAATGTAGCGTGAAACTATTTTTGAAAGCCATTAGTCATCAGGAACAAAGGAAAAAAATATAAAAGCTATAAAGGAGTCGTCAGGAAGGACTGATGGTTTCGGGACAGTTTGCAGTCAAATTCCCCATCACAACAATACCAAGAAAATTCGCCGTCATTAACGAAGACAGCTATGGGTGATATGTCTATCTATCTATTGCCAGACGCCATAATCCTGTAAGGGGTGGCCATTTGACTTTGAGTGGGTTGAGGGGGTGGCCATTTGACTTTGAGTGGGTTGAGAGGTAGGATGGGACTGGAGTGTATTGGTGTTGTGATGAGGAGAGGTAGGCTGAGGTGGTTTGGACATGTGGAGAGGATGGGAGATGATAATTGGTTACAGAGGGTAAGAAGTGTTAATATTGGGGGAGGGGTTGGGAGGGGTAGACCGAGAAAGACATGGGACGAGGTCATTAAGTGTGACTTAAGGGTTAAGGGACTGAACAGGGAGGCTGCCAAAGATTGAGCAGCATGGAGAGCCACCATTAGGTGACCAAGGCCAGGAATAAGTTTTGGAGCCCATTAAAAAAAAAAAATGCAGTGTGAAACGATTTTTCAAAGCCGTTAGTCATCAACAACAAAGGAACAAAAATAAAAGCTATAAAGAAGTCGTCAGGAAGGACTGGTGATTTCAGGACAATTCACCATTGTCAAATTCCGTCACAACAACAACAAGACAATTCGCCATCATTAATGAAGACAGCTGTGGGTGATCTATCTATCTATCTATCTGTCTGTCTATTGCCAGATGCCATAATCCCGTAAAGGGTGGCCATTTGACTGTGAGTTATTTGTTTTACAGGGAGGGTTAATAAGAAACAGAACTTACTATCCCTTTTGATGGCCGTCTAGCATCACACACATTTCGGAGCCCATTAAAAAAAAAAAAATGCAGTGTGAAACTATTTTTCAAAGCCATTAGTCATCAACAACAAAGGAACAAAAATAAAAGGTTTCGGGACAATTCGCCGTCACAACAATAACAAGACAATTCACCGATATTAATGAAGACAGCTATGGGTGATCTATCTATCAATTGCCAGACACCATAATCTAGTAAGGGGTGGCCATTTGAGTTTGAGTTATTTGGCTATTGTAATATCACAAAAAAGGTTATTGTTCTCGCTGTCACTGTTCGCAGTCTTAGGACGAGATGAATGGCTTGGCGGGCGGCAGGGGAGACTCGATCGGGCTGGCAGTCAGCGCTCGGCTGGCGCTGACATCATGCGACCAATCACTAAGTGAATGTTGGCTGGGTGGAGCACCGGAACCCGGGCTTTTTGAAATTTTTTAACACTTCTGGTGCGTGATAGCAGGCATTTAGTGCGTGATAAGGGTATTTGGGAAGGTTTTTTATACGGGCACGATAGCGATAAAACGCTATAGCAGAATCCGGGATAGGGTTGGGTGTATATATATGTGTGTGGGGGGGGGTGCTCACCATCCACTCACTCGATGTAGTGCTGCTTTGGGTGTCTGCCTTTTCCTCTTTTCCATCCTTTTGCTTCTGTCTTTCCTTTCTTCATTCTTTCCTCTTCCTTCTGCCTATGGGTGACTCTACACTGAGTGACAAGCCAATTGGTTTCCTGTACACCAGGAAATCATTTACTATGCTGGGTGGTAAGCACGTAACCAAATTATGGCACCTGGTGGTTTAGTGGGTAATGAAGGTGCTTCAATCGGATTGAGCCTTTATAGGCTTATATCCAAGTGGTGGTTGGGGTTTATTGCTCACATAATGCCACTCAGGGATGAGTGAGGCTGGTCACTCTCGTCTTAAATGTCAGGACCAATTTGCATAGCCCCAGGTTCTTACGCTCCTTATGGGGCGACATAGGATTGGGTGATGATGATGATATATATATATATATATATATATATATATATATATATATATATATACATACAGTATACATATACAGTAGGCACGGAAAATGTTGACGCCATCTTAAAAAAAGAAAACATTCTTGTGGTTAGCAAGGAGAAACAAATAAATTAACACTCACCATTGAATTTAGTATTTACTGGCATTCCCCTTCACCTTTATTATCTTCTTAAGGAGTCTGGGGAGACTGATGGCGTAGTTTTGCAGAACAGACGGACTAAAACTGCTCCATAGCTGCAGCCTCAAGTTTAGGCAAAGATGATGTGTCCATACTACGCAGCTGCCGCTTCATGTGCGCCCATAAATTCTCAATGGGATTGATATCTGGGCTGTTTCCGGGCCAATCTCGAATAAAGGGAACCTCACAGTCTGTTAGCCACTGTTTCACTGACTTTGCAACATGTGCAGGGGCAGAATCTTGCATAAATACTCTTGCCTTGGTTTTATCAAAAGAGTCACTTAAAACATCACATAAGAGCTCCAAATAATTGTTCTGGTTCACTTTTTCATTTGCAGGTAGAATTACCAACCTACCAACACCATAATATGTAAAGCAGCCCCAAGCCATGAGTGAGGCTGGGTATTTAACAAACTTGGAAGTGTACTTAGGATCCAGGGGGTCACTGCCTGGTTTGCGGTACACTCGTGATGAAGGGGTACCAGTGACAGTAAATGTTGACTCATCACTCCAAAGCACAGTTTTCCATTGCTCCTCACTCCAGGCAAGATATTTCTTACAAAAATTTACTCTCTTTTTCTTCTGAAGTGCAGTTAGCATTGGTTTTTTACGAGCACAAAAACTCCTGTAGCCCAGATCGTCATGCAACAGCTGCTGCACACTTCTGACAGACACATCTGCCAGCAACTGTGGGTTCTTTTCTTTTAAATCCCGTGCTGTTAGCCTTGGATCCTTGCTAACTTGCCTTGAGATCAGCTGACGGGTCCTGAAGGTTGTCTTACGAGGTCTCCCAGGCTTGGGAAGTGGAGTGGGAGGAATGGCCTCCCCACTGTCCTTGAACCGCTTCACCAGTCTCTGCACTGTCCTCAGTCTAACACCATCTGATTTGCAATAAATGGGAGTTTGTGGCCAGCTTTGTATAAAGTAATCACTTCCACACGTTTGTCCTTGCTTGTGGTTACTTTAGGCATGATGAGAATGTGGTAGGTAACCAAATAACTGTGTTATTTGAGTCAAAACATGCCCTCGTGGTGCATCACACACAGGCACAGTCCTCCTCCTGTGGCTGCCCAAACATTACTGAGCCTGCTCCTGTGGTGCCAAACCTATCAAGCAGGGTTGCCAGCTCCTGTTGAAAAGCGTCAGCTCATTTCGCATCACAGGGGAGGGTAGTATTGACCCTACTTCACTTAACGCGAAAAAGAATGATGTCGGCAAAAAAAGTCAATACTTTCCGCTCCTACTGTATACATACATATATATGAACTGCTTTGTAACAGAGATGACCATTCTATAAATATGATGAAAATGACCTTAGTCAGTTAGAGGTGACTGTTGGGAGAGGATGTGGATCTGTTGCCAGAGTTGGCTGGCATGGTGTATAATGCTTCCTGACAGGTGTTAGGACGACATTCAGAGTGATGGTTCTGAAATTTCATCTAGATCTTTTAATTTTTTTCAACTTGCCCTTTTTTTTTTAAAAGAGTATGGGGTGTAGGAGAAGAGAAAATAATGGATGTGAGTGAGAGAGAGGAATATATAAGAGGAGTGTAAAGCCTGGAAACACTATGTCATGGCCATATTTCAGAGCACTTTGGAGGAGAGAGCAGGGTATCATTGCAGATGAAATTATGTTTGATAAATATGTAACAGTATTTCAATCTCCAGAGGTTGATGTAGGTTGTACTGTCTATGCACCCCACTCTGTCTGCTTGATTACTGAATTTAGCGGTTGATCAATAAAGTGATTTTTGTTTAGTATTTCAAAGGTCCTGTGTACCGTGGCAAATTTAAGTAAGTAAATATTATTGCAGCATGGTGGACACATCCTATCGATTGAGTGCTTTCTTAAAAGTACAGTTTTGCCAAAATTAGAATTGTTCCACTTGGCCAAATGTGAAATTATATTTATTTTTAGCAGCCATTAACTTTTTAATTCCTTCTTCTTTTTCAGGCTGCAGTTGTATTCCTGTTATGGAACACATCATATAAATATTACAGTTTCAGTGTTGCATTTATATATCTATTGAGCTGAGCAAAAGTGATTATATGCTTTAAATGGGTGGATAGATGAAGTGTGTATGGAGGAGCACATAATGGATTTGGTACTTTTTTTTTTTTTTTTCCTGACTTGGTAGTTAGTGACATGAGTCTTTCCCTTAGGTGTAGATGGTTTTGCTCATGAATCAGAGCCAGGAATTTTGAAGCATGGATTTTGTGAGTTTTTTTTATGGTTCATTTCACTGGCCATGCTGCTTGATAGTTCTACTTGTTTTTTATTTTATTTTTTAGCATGAAATAGTAGCCAGATTGACTATTTCCTGGTCAGGAGAGCTTATAGGCAGTTGGTGAGGGATGTTAAAGTTACAGGGAGTGAAGAGTGTGTGCAGCAAAACATATTACTTAAGGAATGAGTGGTGAAAAAGAGGACCTATGCAGCTATGAGGAAAATGTGTAGTTTGAAAACCAAGCAGTTGGGGATGCATTCTATAGAGAGATGAGTAGAGCTGTGGCTAAACAAGAAGTTGTTGACAGAAGCATAAATGAACAGCAGAGCTCTCGAGAACAATCTCTCGAGAGTTTTTGATTCAGTGTGTGGATGGATGAGGAGCCCTCCAAAACATAACATAGTGGTGAGATGAAGGAGTTGAAGCCGCAGTTAATTCTTATCAATTCGATTGCCTTCCCCGAGTCATTTTTTTTTTACTTTTTATTCAATATTCAGTTGATTTTTTGTCGTCAGATCAAGTGTTTCCGAGCTCGAACTCTTCATCACCCTTGTCTTTTAGTAATTTATGCCTCTTGGGTGGGTGTGAGCGTGGCAATAAGTTGCCAGCACCATAGGAGGTAGACAGGCATGAATCCGCCAGTGCTGGGCCACAAACAAGAACTGAATTAATAAATATGCAGTACAGTAAAACCTCACTATAATGGACTAATTGGGGCTCAGGCCAGTCCGAAATATGCGATTTTCCGATAATAGCGACATCCGGACTTACGCCTGCTAATCCGGACTTTTTCCGATATATCAGACATTAGTCCGGATTTTATCGGTAGTTTTCACCACCATTGCAGTATTGTACTGTGTTTTACCTTCACTACATTAATCAAATGGTATAATAATACTGTATTGTGCACTGAAAAACATGTCTTTTACTTGTCTTATTGTGGTGAACATAGCTGAAGTTGTCAGGCAGTCCGGACTGATTCGGGCTATATCGGACTTTTTCCGATATATAGGAGTTTAGTCCGGTAGTTCCTCGAGTCCGATAAAGGCGAATTCCGGTGTACTGAAGTCCTTTATATCGAGGTTTTACTGTATATGACAACTGCGGTATGGCAGGGTTTGGCAACAGCTCTGGTGGGGTAGAGGGAGACTCAGCATTCTCATGGAAACTACTGATGCTTCCTCATGCCTGAAATTATGGTGCTGAGACCTATCGCCTCATATAAGGCGATCAGCATGGCCAGGGGTGGCCTGCATACCTGAACTGCTAAATATACGATATTTGGCAACTGCGGTATGGCAGGGTTTGGCAACAGTTCTGGTGGGGTACAGGGAGACTCAGTGCTCCCATGGAAACCACTGATGCTTCCTCGTGCTTGAAAATATGGCATCAAGACCCATTGCCTCATGTGAGGTAATCAGTATGGACAAGGGTGACCTGCATATCGCCTCATATGAGGCGATGAGCACGGCGGAGGTTAAAGAGAAAGGAATGCTTTTCCGGGGATGAAAAAGGGATGGTAACAGTGAGGAATACATAGCCACCAAGGTTAGGCTTAGAAAGGAGGTATAGTACTTAGTTTGGGTAATACAGTATTCTTCTCACTATCTGATGTAATAGAGCCAAAGGCATGACCGGAAAGTGGTCTTGTCCGGATAGTGGCCCTGAAGCTCCAGCACCAGTCATTCCTGACCCTAACCTAACCTAAATCAGAAAACCACCTACCTACCTCCCTACCAGACATGCATAGCACTTATTTAAGACCCCATTCACATAAATAATGGACACAAAGCATGAATTAATTGAATTTTAACCAAAAAATGATGATTTTGAGGAGAGTAAGGCAGAGGTGTTCACAAGTTGACAGCATAGTGCAAGTAAGTATCGGACATGGTAGTCACTAAGAAAAGCACCCTTTCTCACATCTTACGCACTAAAATATGGGATACAAAGTGTGAAATAAATAAATTGTTACCAGAAAATTATGATTTAGAGGTGAGTAGGGCAGAAATGTTCATCAGTTGACTAGATCGTGAATTTATGTAAGAGACATGGTAATCACTGAGAAAATCATGTCTTTCACAGCCTGTGCACTCAAATATGGGACACAAAGCATGAAGTAAATAAGATGTAACCAGAAAAATTATGATTTAGAGGTGTGTGAGGCAAAAATGTTCACCAGTTGACTAGATAGTGAACGTATGTAAGAGACATGGTAATCAATGAGAAAATCACCTCTTTCACAGCCTGTGCACACAAATATGGAACACAAAGCATGAAGTAAATAAAATGTAACCAGAAAAATTATGATTTAGAGGTGTGTAGGGGAAAAATGTTCACCAGTTGAGTAGATAGTGAATGTATGTAAGAGACATGGTAATCACTGAGAAAGGGACCTCTTTCACAGCCTGTGCACTCAAATATGGGAGACAAAGCATGAAGTAAATAAAATGTAACCAGAGAATGAGGATTTAGCAGTGATTATGGAAAATATTTGGCATCTGACAGTGTACTTACATGTCTGTGGTGGCTGTTTACCCCACCTCTAAAGCTCTGACAGTGGTGAAAATGCTCTTGAAGCATGTACAGTAATCCAGTGTTGAACTGCACTTAATCCTTAGGACTGTGAATTATGACTGTTTAAACAAAAACTCTCAGCAGTTCAGAGGCAACTGTCAGAGTGGCGGGAGGGGGAGAGAGTGGGAATGTGAATAATGTGAATGTAAACAAGGCTGTTCGGTGCTGCGTGCCAGATTCAAACTTACAGGGCTTTTTTTTTTTTTTTTTTTTTAAACCTACGATGTCCGAATAGTGGCGTAACTGGGTAGTGATCATCCAGAAAGTAGAGAGATTACTGTACTTCTAACTGCACATTTGTCAATTTATTAATTTGGTTCTGTAAGAAAGATCTCAGATTCAACACTCGTATCCCGGTATTGTTGTTGAGTCAGCGGGTTTGTTTACATTTTCACCTTGGCATTGTTGGGGGTAACATGCCAGCTATTGTACGTGATGGGAAACCACTGCATTTGTAATGAAAACGAGAACTGCAAGCTGGTTACTTTAAATGGTCTCAGTCTTTAAAAGGTTCACATCAGCACCTTACCAAACACAGTCCACAGTGTCACTGTGCCTTCTTATATTTATTTTCACCTTACATTTGCTCTTTTTGGTCAGATCCGAGGAGCGTGGTGCTCCCATGCTCTCTCTCATGCAGTGACCTGGCACACAAATCAGGGCAAAATCTGAATCTCAGAGCCTTTTCCTGGAGAGTGGATGAGGAATTTGGAAGGAATTTGAGTGTGAAGTGGAGGGAATGGAAGAAAATGTTCTGGAAAGAGGTAAAGAGAGTTAGACAGGGTGCCAAAGAAGTTAGTTGGGGAGTGAAAGATAAAAATGGTAGATTATTAGTAGTGAAGGGAGAAAAAGTGATCAGATGGAGAGAAAACTTTAATGAATTGTTGAACGTAGAGAATGAAAGTAATGCAAATATAAGTGGCTGAGGAATGGCTGGGAGAAGGAGGGATGTGGGAAGGGAGGAAGAAATCAGTAGGATGGAAGTGGTGGAAGCAATGAAGAAAGTTAAAATGGGGAAAGCCCCAGGAATTGATGGAGTGTGTGGTGATATACTGAGGTATAGGGGAGAGATAGTAATAGAATGGATGTGGAAGTTGTGCAGATTGTCCTGGGAGGAAAGTAGAGTCCCAGAGGATTGGAAGACAGGTATAATTATTCCCCTGTACAAGGGAAAAGGGGAAAAAGAAGTGTGTGGTAATGGTAGGGGCATTTGGCTTTTTAAGGTAATAGGAAAAGTATATGGTAGGATACTTATTGACAGAGTTAGGAAAATAACAGAGGAATTAGTTGGAGAAGAACAGGGAGGTTTTAAGAAGGGAAGAGGTTGTGTAGATCAGATATTCATTCTTAGATCTTTAGTGGAAAAGTTTCGAGAGAAGGGAAAGAAGTTGTATGTAGCCTCCATGGATTTGGAGAAAGCATATGACAGGGTGGATAAACAAGGATTGTGGAAAGTATTAAGAATATATGGAGTAGATGGGAAGTTGTTGAAGGCCGTGAAGTGTATGTATGAGGGTGCTAAGGCTGCAGTGCATGTGGATGGTGAACTGAGTGAATTTTTCCATTTGAAGGTTGGATTGAAACAAGGATGTGTCATGTCTTTGTGGTTGTTCAATCTGTATATGGATGGGGTTATAAAAGAGATACAAGGTAGGGCAGTGGATATTGGAGTGACCTTAGTGAGAGAAGTGTTTGGTAACTCCTTGTACTGTTGTTTGCAGATGATTCTGTGTTGTTAAGTGAAGATGAAGGGGAGCTGCAAGGTGTGGTAGATGAATTTGGGAGTGTTTGTAAGAAACGGAATGTAAAGGTGAATGTAGGGAAGAGTAAAGTGATGGTCTTCGAGAGAAATGAAGTCAGTGAATGTACAGTGAGATTGGTTGAGGAGGATATGGAGAATGTGAGTTCATTTAAGTACTTGGGTAGTGTGATGAGTAAGGATGGAAGTTTAGAGGGTGAAGTGCTTGAAAGGGTGTAGCAGGGAAGAAAGGTTGCTGGTTCCTTGAAAGCAGTGATAAGAAACAGGGAAGTGAGCATGGAAGTGAAAAAGCTTTTACATGACAGTAATGTGATATCAGCTGTAAAACACAGAAGTGAAGCTTGACCCTGTTGAAGGGACAGAAGTCAAGAGAGAACAGTGGAAATGAGTTATTTGCATGTGGAGTCACATGGAGAGCCAGACTGACAAATGAGGAGGTGAAAGAGAGTTGTGGTGTGGATGTGGATGTGATAGGAAGCATTAGGAAGAACACATTAAGGTGGTTTGGCCATGTGAAGAGGATGGAGAGTGAGAGACTGATGAGGAGAGTGTATGTGAGTGAGGTGGAGGGGGGGGGAGAGGGAGGGGGAGACCAAAGATGAGATGGAGGGATGGAGTGGAGAGGTATATGAGAGAGGGGAGTGTGAGTTGGGAGCAGGGCAGTGAAATGGCAGGGGACAGAGCGACATGGAGGCGAATTGTTTGTGGCCACCAAATGGGATTAAGGTGTCTGGCACTATATAGATAGATAGAAACAAGGATATGCCATGTGCCCTTGGTTGTTCAATATGTAGATGGATGGGGTTATAAAAGATGTACATGGTAGGGTATTGGATGTTGGAGAGACCCTAATAAGAGAGGGCAGTGTTTGGAAACTCCCTGTACTGTTGTTTGCAGATGATACTGTATTGTTAGGTGAAAATGAAGGGGAACTGCAAGGCTTAGTGAATGAGTTTGGGAGAGTGTAAGAAATGGAATTTTAAGGTGAATGTAGGGAAGAGTAAAGTTATGGTCTTCAAGAGAAATGAAGCCACTGAGCGTACAGTGAGGCTGGATTAGGAGGAAGTTGAAAATGTGAGTGCATTCAAGTACTTGGGTAGTGTGATGAGTAAAGATGGAATTTTAGAGTGTGAAGTACTTGAAAGGGTACAACAGGGAAGAAAGGCTGCTGGTTCTTTGAAAGCAATGATAAGGAACAGGGAAGTGAGTATGGAAGTATAAAAAGTCTTTGCATTACAGTATTGTGATACCAACCATAACATATGGAAGTGAAGTTTGGACCTTGTTGGAAGAGTGAGAGCTGTGGAAATGATTTACTTGAGGGGAGCATGATGAGTTATGTGGAGAGACACTGACAAATGAGGAAGTGATGGAGCATTGTGGTATGGATGTGGATGTGATGGAAAACGTTAGCAGAAATACATTGAGGTGGTTTGGCCTTGTGGAGAGGATGGAGAGTGAGAGACTAGTGAGAAGAGTGTCTGTGAATGAGGTGGAGGGGAGGGGAGGGAGGGGGAGACTGAGGATGAGATGGAGGGATGGAGTGTAGAAGTACGAATATATAAGAGAGGGTGGTGTGAGCTGGGAGCCTCGCAGTGAAATGGCATTGGACAGGGCGACACGGAGGCAATTTGTTTGTGGCCATCCCTTGCGAGATTGAGGTGACTTGCAGTAGATAGGTAGATAGACAGAAGATTGCAGATTAGATGAAGAGGGAACAGGGGTGTCACTGATGAGCAGTGTGTGAAGAATGATGAAAGAAAGGTATTGCAGTAGTGGACAGTGAGGATTTGATATCTGGAAAGAGCATTATAACCAGGTGTTGAATGAGAAGTTTGACTGGAACAGGGATGGTTTGTCAGCAGAACGAGTGTTTGGCCCTTGCCCTTTGGTTGATGCAGCTACTGTGAGCAGGGCAATAGACTGGATACAGTTGGGGAAGGCAGCGGGTGTTTCTGGACTGCCTTCTGCAATGCTGAAGGCCTCAGAAAATATATGAGTTGAGTTAGTTACCGATTTGATAAATATGGTTCTTTATGAGTGTGATGACCCAGGTGACTGGCTGAAGAGTGTATCTAAGTGTGTACATGGAGAAGGGTGATGCCCAGGAAAGAGGAAATTATAGAGGCATAAAAATTTGGACCAGATAATGAAAGTAATGGAGAGAGCCGTAGAAGGTATAATTAGGGAGTGAATATTTGAGGTACAGTGTGAGTTTATGCCAGGCAGAGGGACCTCTGATGCTATATTCATTGTTTGCCAGCCTTAGAAATAATATATAGGAAAGAAAAGGGGTCTGTACTATGTTTTTGTTGATTTGGAGAAGGCCTTTGACAGAGTCCCTAGGGAGGTGGTGAAGTGGGCAGTGAGAAAGCTTGGAATCGAAGAGGGGCTGGTTAGAGTGGTTATGGCTACATATGTGGGTGCTCGCACCCAGGTGAGAGTGCACAGAGATTTGAGTGATGAGTTTTCTGTGAATGTTGGCAAGCATCAGGAATCAGTCTTGAGTCCCATTTTGTTTGTCATAGTGCATGAAGCGCTCTCATGTGACTTCAGAAATGGATTCCCATGAGAGATGTTGAATACTGAAGACTTAGTGTAGATTGCAGAGAATGAAAGGGAGGGGGAGGGAAGAAAGAGTTTGAAAGTAAATGTGGATAAAACAAAAGTGATGATATCTAGGGCTGGTGGCTGTACTTTCAGAGCTGAGGGAGAATCGCCACTTGCAGTTTACCACAAGGGTTTGGGAAGTAACTCCATATTGTGCCGTATTTGTGATAAGTGGGTTCATAAGAGATGTAGTGGTATTAGAGGTAGAGTGTGAGATAATGGTGATTTTTGTTTGTGTGGTGTTTTGGGGAGAACATATAGAGATTGTCAGGTGGCAAAAGACTGATCTTATTGGTGAGTATCTTGATTGCATGGATGAGCTTTTTTGTGTGTGTGTGTATGTATGTATGTGTGTGTGTGTGGTTTTTTTTTTTGGGGGGGGGAGACATGTTTTGTGTCGGAGAAGGGGCTGGAAAGGTCTGTGACTTGGGTAAGGAGTGGTTGGAGGAAGTTCAGAGAGCTGTTGCCTCTCCTGACATTGACAGGGCTTTTTCTCCATCTGTGACAAGGGTAAGGAGTGGTTGGGGGAAGTTCAGGGAGCTGTTGCCTCTCCTGACATTGAGAGGGTTTTTTCTCCATGCTAAGGGATTCAGCATGTTTTAGGAGTGTGATTCTGTATGATAGTGAAATCTGGGCAGTAAAGGAAGAGGATTTTCGTAGGCTCAAATGTGCAGAAATGACAGTGACTAGATGGAGGTGTAGTGTGTCTTTGAATGCAAGGCCTGGGGGCCTTGGTTTATGATGGAGAATTAAGGGGATGGTTGGGACTGGAGTGTATTGTCGCTGTAATGAGGAAGGGCAAATTGAGATAGTTTAGGCATGTGGAGAGGATGGAGGAGGACAGTTGGGTGCAGAAAGTGAGAAGTGTGAATGTCGAGGGTAGGGTTGCGAGAGACAGACCGAAAAAGTCCTGGGATGCAGTCATACAGTGAGACCTCAGGGATATAGGACTGAACGGGGAGGCTGCCAGAGAAGCAGCATGGAGAATTATTGTAAGGTGATCAAGGCTAACCTGGCCTGGGGGCCTTAGTTTACAATGGAATAGTTGAGAGGAAGGTTGGGACGAGTGGATCGGTGCTGTGATGAGGAAGGGCAGATTGAGATAGTTTAGGCATGTGGAGAGAATGGAGGACAGTTGAGTGCAGAAAGTGAGAATTGTGAACATCCAGGGTAGGGTTGTGAGAGGCAGACTGAAAAATACCAGGGATGCTGTCAGAGTGAGACCTCAGGGATAAGGATTGAATGGGGAGGCTGCCAGTGAAGCAGCATGGAGAATTACCATTAGGTGACCAAGGCTAACACATGCAAGCATGTTGGAGCCTTTGTAAGTGACCTGAATGATACAATGAAAAGAGTTAGGAAGAATTAAATAAAGAATCTCCATACACCAGATTACAGGTGTCCTCTATTCATTAAAAAAAAATCCAACAACTGCTGTATGTTGAAGTTTGGGGGGAAACTAATCTGGGGAATTGAGTTCCAGAGAGAAACAGTTCGGGAAATAAAGGAATTCTCGTGGGCAGAAGTTCTGTAATACGGTAGTGTGAGTCATGACCCCAGCCAGGTGCCTATGTAGCACGAGGAAGGGGATCATTCCAACTCCCTCTTTTTTGTGTATACAGTATTATGGTTAGGATGAACGTTATGGTGATGGTTGTGTATGTCTCATTATCCCAAAGTCAGATCTCTTGAATCTAGTTACATTAGTTTATTATTGCATACCCCAGATGATTTTGTTAACACTAAGAAATGACATGCACAGTTGTTACAAGGTTAGAAGCAGTCTTCATTAACTCTTCTGCAACTTGATTCCTTTCTCTGAGATCAGTAGAATCATCTGAAGGTAGCAAAGACAAAAAGGAAACAATAATGTACTTGATCAGAGGCAAGAAGTGGCATAATTTATTTCCATCTATCTTTCTATAGCCAGATACCATAATCCTGTAAGGGGTGACTCATTGTCTTTCACCAACCTACTTGTTGACATGTAGGGAACATGCATGGTTCAGTTATGTGGTTACCACCCAGTGTTGTAAATGGTTTCCTGGCTTACAGGAAACCATTGGGCTTGTCACTCAGTGTAAAGCCACCAGATATGGAAAGAAGAGTACAGTAATTAAAAGTGACTATGAGGGAATTAGGAAGAGAGGTGGACAGAAACAGAAAAAGAATGGTAAAGATGAAGTAAGAAGTAGGCAACACTCCATCAAGTAAGAGGATGATGGTCACCACCACCTATAATTTATTTACTTTTGCTGATATGTAAGATGAGATGTATAATATTAGATGGTTTTGGGTGTGAAGTGGATTCAGGACTCTAGGAGCTTGAATGGTGGGTGAACAAGGGTCTAGCACACTTAATTGGACAGTTTGCTAGTTCTGTTCAAGATTTCTTTCTCTCTGGACCCTACCTCATCCCATTTGTACTTGTGAAAAGAGAGCTGGATGAAGATTATTATGATCCTGAATTATCTTAATCTCAGGTAGTGATGGGGCTAATAGCTCAACCTTTTGTATGGAAAATATCTTTATTACTAAATAGAATTGTGGTGTTACCAATAATAGAATAGGTATGTCATTGGGATGAAGTAATCACTGCTAATTGTAATGATTCATTAATTTATTCACATCTCTGCAGGCTGGACTACTGTGGTATTGCACTGCTAATCATGGGGTCATTTGTGCCATGGCTGTACTATGGATTCTACTGTGACTTTCAACCCAAACTAATCTACCTGACAGCAGTGGTACTACTGGGCATCACCACCATTGTTGTCTCACTGTGGGAAAAGTTCAGCACACCTAAATTCAGGCCTCTACGTGCTGGTCAGTATATGTTCGGACCTTTAACTGTCATCATATCATTGCCCTTCCTCGTATTTTTTCTGTCACATATTTTCTCTTGTAGTCCTACAACCATAGTGCCTTTTATTTTAGTCACATTAACCCTTTGAGATTCCAACGACGCGTTTTCAAGTCATCATAAATCCAACTGTTGGATTCTGATGATTCGAATTCGAGTCATAAGAAACTATTTTTTTTTTTTTTTCCCATGTTTTCCATCCCTCTTTTTTTTTTTTTTTTTTTATGCAAGGAAGAAGGAACCAAAAGCCATTGGCCCACATACTGTTCCTTCCAAGAAAAAACAAAAACAATATGAAAGAGAGCCAAATTCAAGATCCATTCATTTCGAGATCCCTGGACACACTACGTTTGAAAGACTGGAGATTGTAGGAAGTAGGGAATACAGACAGAGGAAGACAGTTCAAGAGTTGACCAGTTGCATAAATGAAGGACTGGGAGTAACGGTTAACTCCTACATTAGAGAGTTGGACAGAAAAGGGATGAGAGTTTGTTGCTAGATGGGTACTACGTGCCCATTGTATAGGTGGAGGGATGCAAGTAGATAGTTCAGAGGAACAGTGACCGTTGAAGTAGCGATAGAAGAGAGATTAAGATGCATCAGTGTGGCGAAGAGACAGGTTGAAGGGGATCAGTAAGAGGAGGAAAGTTAATGAGACAAAAAGCCTTTGCCCCCCCCCCCGGTGAGAAGAGCCACATGTGGGGAGCCTCCCCACACATGAGAGTTGTATTCCATACAGGGGCGAAGAAAACCAGTAAGGTCAACAACTGTGCAGGGGTAAAGAAAGTTCGGAGTCGGCTTAGCACAGCTAATCTCTTGGAAGCAGATTTCGCAAGAGATGTAATATGTTCTTTCCACGATAAATCCCGAGAGAATGAAACCCCAAGCATGTTCAAGGATGATGCAGGACTGAGCTAGACATTATTAAACATTAGTGGGTAATCCAGAGGAAGATTCTGTCGGGTTGATAAGTGTAAGAACTGAGTCTGTGATGCATTAAAAATAACAATATTATTTTTACCCCAGTCAGAGATACGAGCCAAGGCTGACATTAGGTGTGCCATAGCCTCATCCCTTGTTCGTTGAAGTAATTGCTGAGATGGACGTTGCGGAAACCGAATGGAAAGGTAAAGGGTGGAATCATCAGCTTATGAGTGGATAGGGTTAGATGTACAGCTTAGAAGGTCATTGATGAATAAAAGGAAGAGAGTTGGTGATAGGACAGAGCCCTGAGGAACACCACTGTTGATAGGTTTAGGAGAAGAATGATGGCCGTCTACAACAGCGGCTATAAAACGACCATAAAGGAAGCTATAGATGAAGGCACAGCTAGAAGGATAGAAACCGGAAGAGGGAAGTTAGGAAATTAAAGATTTATGCCAGACTCAATCGAAAGCCTTTGAGATGTCAAGTGCAATGGCAAAGCTTTCGCCAAAGTCCCAAAAGGAGGATGACCAGGAGTCTGAAAGGTAGAGAAGATTGCCAGTGGAGCGTCCCTGACGGAACCCATACTGACAATCAGAAAGAAGGTTGTGACAGGAAAGATCCTTTAAGATTTTTCTGTTAAGAATTGACTCGAAAACTTTTGAGACACAGGATGTTAAAGCAATTGGACGATAGTTAGAGAGTTGGGAATAGTCACCCTTCTTTGGGACTGGCTGAATGAGAGCAAACTTCCAGTAAGAAGGAAAGGTACAAGTTGATAGACAAAGGCGAAAGAGTTTGCCTAGGCAGGGGGTAAGCACAGACGCACAGTTTTTGGGGACAACAGGAGGGACTCTATCTGGCCCATATGCCTTGTTAGTATTGAGGCCAGTGATGGCAGAAAATATGTGAGCTGAAGAAATTTTAATGTCAGACAATAGGAAGTCAGAGGGGGGAAGTGATGGAGGAACAGCACCGGAATCGTTTAAAGTGGAATTGGAGGAGAAAGTCTGAGTGAAGAGATCTGCTTTATCAGTAGAAGAAATAGCTACAGAGCCATCAGAGTAGAAAAGAGGAGGGAAGGATGATGAGGTAAAGTTGTTAGAAAGGTTTTTGGCAAGGTGCCAGAAGGAGTGAGAAGAATTTGAGTTAGGAGAGTTGAGAACATTTAGCACGGATGAAATTATTTTTACCGGAGTGAAGAACAGACTTAGCACGATTCTGGGCAGAAATATAAAAAAGATGTGATTCAGGGGTAAGTTGGCTCCGGTACCTTTTATAGGCCCTCTCCTTGTTGTGAACAGCATTAGAACAAGCATGATTAAACCAAGACTTTCTTGCATTAGTCAGAGGATATGAGAAAGGAATGTATGCTTCCATGCCCGAGAGAATAACCTCCGTAATGCACAAGGCACACTCAGATGGTTCTCGACCATGGAAGCAATAATCATTCCAAGGAAAATCAAAGAAGTACTGCCTGAGGGCCTCCCAGTCCGCAGCTACAAAGTGCCACAAACGACGTTTCTTTGGAGGTCCACAGGCCATACCAGAGCGATAGGACAGGTTAAGGTAATAAGGTTATGATTGGAGGATCCCAACGGAGAGAAAAGATTAACAGTGTGAGCAGAAGGATTAGTTGTTAGGAAGAGGTCAAGTATGTTGGAACTCTCTCCAAGGCGGTCAGGGATACGGGTAGGGTGCTGTACAAGCTGCTGTAGGTCATTGAGGATAGAAAAGATGTAGGCTTGTTCACCAGGTGGATCAGTGAAAGGAGAGGAGAGCCAAAGGTGGTGGTGAACATTACAAGCTGCTGTAGGTCATTGAAGATAGAAAAGATGTAGGCTTGTTCACCAGGTGGATCAGTGAAAGGAGAGGAGAGCCAAAGGTGGTGGTGAACATTGAAATCTCCTAGAATGGAGATTTCAGAGAAAGGAGAAGTGGATAGAATGTGTTCCATCATAGAATTAAGATAGTCAAAGAATTTTGGATAGTCAGAGAATGACAGGACAGCTGAAGCCAGAGAGTAGAAAATTCAGAGGAATCAAGTTCAGGAACACAAGAGCAGGATCGATTGTTGCATACGTATACGCAACAGCCACCTTTGGCTTTGAAATGAGAATAGAGAAAGTAGGAGGATACAGAAAAGGGTTTGCTGTCAGTTGCCACAGACAGCTGAGTTTCAGTGAGGAAGAGAAGGTGTTAGAGGAGGAGAGGTGGTGCTCAGCAGAGTGAAAGTTAGAGGAAAGGCCACGAATGTTGCAGAAATGAAGAAGTGAGTCAGACAGTGGTTCCAGGGAACTCTGAGGGTCGTCACCGGGAGAGGGGTGGATGGTGGGGGCATTTATGTCCTCCCCCTGGATTCAGAAGCATGGTGTGTGTTTGCCATTTTTGTAAAATTTTGAAAAGGAAGTGTAGTGTGTAGTGTGCATGTAGTTTGGTGTTGACAGTTAGAAAAAATTGTATTGGAGAGCATACTGGCCCACTCTCTGTGTTACTGAGACACTGAAAAAGTTCAGCAAAGTTGGATGGTCGGGAACTAGTCCCGAGGGCTGATGAAACGGGAGCTCCAGTGCTCCTTGTCATCAGCTTTCCATCCACCTTGGGAGTACTGCCCTGCTCAACTGGTGCTACAGTCTACTCCAGTAATCTGGCCTTGTTCCACATACACTGTCTTGTTTATCCTTTTCCAACTATTAGTTTTTACAGTGATGAGTACATCAGATAGATATGCTTAATAAATAGTTTTTTACCATGAATAATATTGGTATTACCAGCATGGATATTTGCCTGCATGACAGCAAGAGCTTTCGCTTTTCTCTGTGAAAAGTAACATAAATTGCCAAAACCTATATATCAATCGAAAGGAAATTTACTGTAGATTGACATGGTGCTGTCAAATTTCACGTAACTCTAATCCTTTTTTTATTACAAATATTTTTCTACTGAAGGGTGTGCAATTTTTCCTTTTCACCTAAATTCTACCTGTCCTATTGGCCTTTTAGCTATCGTATTTACCTTTTTTCAACCACATTACGATAAAGAGCAACCATTCAGCTGTAAAACGGTACCACATTCATTAGTCTGCTATAAAAAGTTAGCGTACAGTGGCCAATTAAGTACAAATATCACTGTGCGATGGCGCGCTCTATGTGCACCCGGCTGAATCTGGCACAGACACAATCGGTGGAGGGCCAAAAATCTCAAAGGGTTAATAGTCAGATATCCAGTGTGTGAAAACGTTCTGACCTCCACGTGCTGGTTAGAATATGCTCGGACTTTTAATTATCTTCAAGAGTAGTCATCTTTTGTTTACCCATCACCACATTCATGTGCATCTTCACATTTTGAGTAATTGTATTTTTTTTAACATTTGTTCATTCATTCGTCATCTAATCTTGTGTTTCCCCATGAGGAGCATAGGAGCCCTGGGCTAGGCAAGTTGGTCCTGACATTAAAGGTGAGAGTGACCAGCCTCGCTCATCCCTGAGAGGCATTATGTGAGCAACAAACCCCAACCACCCATTGGATATAAGCCTGCACAGGCTCAGTCTGATCAGAGTGCCTTGATTATCCTAAACCATCAGGTGCCGTAATTTGGTTAAATGGTTACCACCCAGCGAAGTAAATGGTTTCCTGGTGTATAGGAAACCATTTGACTTGTCACTCAGTGCAGAGCCACTTGTAGACAGAAGGAAGAGGAAAGAATGAAGGAAAGAAAGACAGTAGAGGAAGGAAGAAAGAGAGGAATGGGCAGTCACCTGAGAGCAGCACTACATTGAGTGAGTGGATGGTGAGTGCCCATCTCAACCAACAGTACAGTGTACCCTAGTATTTCATATCTCACCCAGCCAATTCTGGTTTCTGAACACTTTTAATATCATTTGCTAAATTTCCAAACCTCCATACTTTCACATTATGGTTCCTGCTTACTTGGTATTTGTTGAAGGACCTGTTCAGTTAAAACTTTCCATCACTTCACTAAGGCTTGTGGACTTGTGTGGACTGATGCCATTGCTTGAGAGGGATGCATGCATGTGGTGGTACTTATATAACCTTGTGGCTTTGCTGCCATATAACAAGGC
Organism: Birgus latro; assembly: GCA_018397915.1. Classification (NCBI taxonomy): domain Eukaryota; kingdom Metazoa; phylum Arthropoda; class Malacostraca; order Decapoda; family Coenobitidae; genus Birgus; species Birgus latro. The sequence continues at coordinate 14,508 of JAGKTI010008011.1, read as the reverse complement.
ACTGATGAGGAGCCTACATGCTGTAATGCCATGCACCCTGGATAGAGCAAACTAGCTCTAACGTCCACTCAAGAGGCAGACTTCCTTATATTTCCCTGCACCTTGCAATAGGGAAGGACTCTAGTCTGACGCTGGCGAGGTGCTGTCTGGAATGCTTGTTCCTGCATGCTGTATGTACCTGTAGGACAGCCCCACAGCAGTTTCTTACCCTTGGTCGAAGGGGGTGCTCGGCCAGACTGACCAGTATTAAACAGCAACAACATCAGCACCAAACATCCCTCAGCTTCCTTTGTATTCTCCAAAAGGAGGATCATGGATTGCCAGAGAACTGCACCTTAAGCTTGCAGTTCACTGAGCTTATGTTCAGATGAGTTTGGGGCTATGGCAACAAAAGTAAACTTCTGTCCAAGTAATATTCAGTACCCAGTACAGTACTGTCTCTCATTTTAACATTTTAGCTTGTAATAATACTTGCAGTAATGGTGAGTTTACTCTCTCTCTTTCTCTCTCTGGTTGGTAAAAGTTCCTACACAGTTCTTTCCAGGTGAATTTTCACTCCAGCATTTACTTTGATGACTCTCACAGCACTAATGTGTAGAAGTTATGTACATCTGTCAAAAAAAGTATCAGCTATCTTACCACATGTATTATTCTGAAACATGGACCAAGCATTATGATATATGGGGCACTGTGATTATAAGTCCATATATTGTCATAGGTAATTATTAGGACTCAAGATCACAGAAAACGTCATGTATTGGGTGGTATATCGTTTGAAGCAACATGTTAATAGATTCATGTGCGTGCAAAACTTTTCACAACCCTCGAACCCCAGGTGTGCAATACTTTTTTTGTTGACTGTACAGTACCGTTCAGTAACCTGAAAACTTCGATACTCATCATAAGCTGTTTTGATGAAGACTGTGAAATACCTCCTGTGAGTTTGGCTGGTGATTGGATTGATCAGTTGAATGGTAACTAAATGGATCACAGGGAGGCACCTGGAGCTTTTTTCAACCACTCTCTGTGCTCATGTAATCCTCTCCCCAACTGATGTACTTTGATGGAGTTCCTCATAAATTTCAGATCTTAACAGTTGCCCTGTTTAGACTATGATAGATATTGGCTTTTAAAATTTGCATACTCATCGTTTAAAATACTGTACTCTCGATCATAATGTTATGCTTATTTTTTTCCCCATTGGACAAAATTCTGGAAGTTAACTGCATTGTCTATGCTGCAAGAGATATTGACTATATATCCAGACTTTAACATGTTCTCTTGTACTGCCAAGGAAGTAAAACTGGTTTCTGATGATGTTTGAAAGCTTTTATTTTTTGCGGATGACTGGAAGGGCAGGAAAACCCAAAACTGCAGTTTAAGGGTAAACCCTTTCAACCTGAGTATGTCATTCAGTTACTACTCTTGCTGCTACAAGATTATTTTGTTTAGCTTGAGAGAGACTTTTTGCAGTGAAAAGGCTTAATGAAGGCTATATCTAACCCTGCTAGTTTGTAAAGTCTCTACTGAGTTAAGAAAATTATTTGGTGGAAGCAAGAATAATTTGTTTGAAATTCATATTCCTTTTAAATTATGTCAGCTGTTTTCTTCAGGGTTAAAACAGACTTTACTTATCTTCACAAGACCCACTGACTTGTCATAAAAGTATTCTGCAAATACCATCATGTCAGACCTGAATCAGACAGCCCTAGTTTGTATTTTATTCAGCATGGATAACAGATATTAGTGCTGAAGGTGATAATGTTTGAAAGTGTATGGCACATAAAACTGCCGGGCCTCAGAAGAGGATCATCACCTATAAGTCCAGAGTCAAACATATAAGTCAAAGTTCACACACCTCCCTTTACTAAACCGACTCAGTTCTTTCCCAGACAACCTCACAGCAGTAATCTAAGCTTGCTTACTGGTGTTGTACCTTACACTTATCATTCAACACAAAGGAAATTTACACCCCAGAAGTTAACACACACACACGACTGTTGCAAGGCTGTCTGACAAGGGAGGATAAGACTTACCTATACTTGTGCCACAGTTTACCCCCTTCAGTTCTTTGTATAATCAAGACTACAATAGCCACAATCATATACAGACACTTTCCTTGCTGAAGTCTGAAGTGTGAGATATTGAATTCAGTAATGTTTTCTTTAGTTTGTTCAGGCTTCCTCACAATTATTTAACTCAGATGGGAGACATTTGCAAATGACAGGGTTAGAAGCAGTCTTCGTTAACTCTTCCACTCAGATGTGTGTGTGTCTCTGCATCCATCTGTCTGTCCTTTCCTTAAGGCTCATCAGTCCTCTTACATGCCACCCACCATTAATACCCCTCTTCATATTTGATGCTAAGGGCTGTCTCATTAAGGACTAATGTGACTTTATTGGTTGGAGTGTTTTATTATGTCATTAGTTCTTGTAGAAGATCAGGAATGTCGGTTTTAATGAAATTCAAAGCATCAAACTGTTCCCTGCCCCAGGCTGGAACTGAACTCATGTCCTTTCAAACATCAGATCACTTGCCTTCAAAGTGAGTGGTGTGTCTGATTCCACACACCACAACATAGTCTTGGAGGGAAGGTGTGTTTTTTGCTTTTGTGTCAGATTTTAGTTTCCTCATAACAATCGGCACCACCAAATAGGTACATAAACTTTAATTTGATTAGGTTTCATAAATAACATAAGAAAAGAGGGTAACTAAGTGCAGTGGGCTGGTTGACCTGTTAACCCATAAACTGTGGCTTAGGGAAAATCATCGTGCCCCTAGTGAGATAAAAGAAGAAATTTCTCAAACTGACTTTTTTGTCATACTGGCTGTTAGAGAAATTTAATAAGGTACCGATATGTGTTTATCATTTTTTCGTTTGATATGTGTCATGTTTAGCCATTGCAGTGTCCTGAAGTTAGATTTTTCAGTATATAATTTTAGTTCATGAAAGACCAATTTTTTGGGTATGAGAGGGAAGAGGGCATGCAGAAAAATGGGTACATTATGTTAATATCCAGGTCAACACCTGGTCTAGTTTAGTTGCAGCAAGCATCAAAACAGTATTACCAGTAATTTCATTTTTCTCTTATACTTCCAAGATGTATGTTGCAGTTTATGGGTTAATGGACAAGTACAAGATAGTATTCTTTTTGCGTCAGTAATCATCATTTGCTTCACACATAATTGACACTGCCTGTCATGTGTTTGTGAAGTGGATTAGAAGTGTGTGAATGAGTATCCTGCCCATTTTATTAGGTGTGCTTTTGATATTTCACTCTTGTGCTGTCTTTTACCTTATTTTCTGCACCCTACCTTACCAGTCATTAGACTGGAAAAAGATCAGGATGATGATTTATACCTGCTTCTTAATTAGTAGGACAGCAGTCATTGTTTCTTTAATGTTCAGATACCTTGAGTATAAGTTACAGTTCATTTGTCAGTGCTGTATTTCATTGATTACTTAATCTTTAGTTACTTTAGGTATAATTTACAGCTTAGTCTCATAGACTGTATGACAGCATTCTTTTAGTTTCATTGATGTTCATTTACGTCTGGCATAATTTACAATCAAATTTCTTTTGTAGCGGTGTTCCTTACGTTTGGGCTGTCTGGTATCATCCCAGCGGTTCACTACACACTCATAGAAGGCTTTGATTATGCCATCACCCGGGCCTCCCTGGGCTGGCTGATTCTCATGGGGGCTCTGTATGTGGTCGGTGCACTGCTTTATGCTGTCAGGGTCCCAGAGAGGTTCTTCCCTGGCAAGTGTGATCTGTGGGTAAGTAATTCTTACATACTCGGTTTATTTTGTCATGTAGCAGTAATTTTATTCTCTTCATTATGGTTCTCTGGTTGTTCAATCTGTATATGGATGGGGTTATAAAAGAGGTACAAGGTAGGGCAGTGGATATTGGAGCAGCCCTAGTGAGAGAGGGCAGTGTTTGGAAATTCCCTGTACTTTAGTAGTTGTTCCCTAGGCAGTCTGGCCGAACATTCCTGAGTCCCTAAGGAAGGCCATGGCTGAGACCAGGCTTTTCCACAAAGCTCTCAGGGAGTGTATGTTGTGTTGCTGGTGTAGGTGATTGTGTGCAATGCAGTCTTCCATATTGTGCTTAATAGTATGGGGTGTTGTGTTACATTTTGGACAAGCATCAGCCACGGAGTCATTCAGCCTCTTCTGGTAACTTAAGAGGGCTGGATGATGCCCACAGCTCAGTCTGGCCAGGTGGACCCTGTCCTCATGAGGGAGATAGGATTCAGAAGGGTGGATATCAGGAGGCCGTGCATGCAGCTGTGTGTTGTCTTTACAGTAAGTGACTGAATGGAACAGCGAGTGATTTGAGTATGGAAATGCTACTGGAAGCTGGTCTGAGGTGGGCGAGAGGGGAGAGATGACAGTATTTGTGTATGATATCATGTGCTGGGTGTTGTTTTGATGTCCCTTTGTGTGTGTGTGTGTGGATGTGCTGCCATGTAGTGTAGTGGATGTTGTGAGTTTGTGGAGGCTGTAGCGAGAATTTGGGTGCCTTTCATGTCCAGATGATCCTTGACTTTGAGGACTTTGGTTTCTTGATGTAGATGGTCTGTGGATGTAGTAGCTGTGCAGCCTGTGATTATTTTTAGGACCTTTTTCTGTAGGGTGTTGTAGTGTGTTTTAGTGAGGTTAGGAGGGCTTGCATATTTCATTACTGAATGCATATATTGTCTGTATACTGTGGTGGTGGTTTCTTTGTTATGTCCAAATGTTCTTTGGGCAAGTGACCTTAAGGCAATGAGTCTTGGTGTTATTATATTTTTAATGTTTATGATGTGTTGTTTAAATGACATTGATATATTGTATGTTACACCAAGGATTTTGTGTGTGTGTGTGTGTGTGTGTGTGTGTTTTTATGGTGAGATGTGGAATGTGACTGTGTTCAGCTGTCCAGTTTGTGAGAAGGGTCACTCTAGATTTGGCTGGGGCTATTTTGAGCCTGTTTGTGGTTAACCATTTGTGTAGTGTGTTGAGGTAATGTTGGAGGATGTTTGCATCTGTGTTTGCATTTTGGTGTGTACATGTAAGTGTTATGTCATCTGCAAAGGAAGCTATGTGTTTCTGTGGTGTGTGGGGTGTGGGGATGTCGTGCATGTATAGGTTAAAGAGTGTAGGGAACAAAACAGATCCTTGGGGGACACTATTTGTGAAGTTTCTGATGTTCGAAAACTGACTGGCAAATTTTGCATGTGCACATCTGCCTGCAAAGTAGTTTGCCAGCCATCTTTTTGTGTTATTGTGCATGTTTGTCGAATATTTTGTTTGTGAGGTTGTGGCAGGAGATGGCATCAAAAGCTTTGCTAATGTCTAGTGTGACTAGGAGTGTTCTGTGTGGTGGCCTAGCTGAATTCATGCCATCAAAAATTCTCTGTGTTAAGGTCTGTAAGAAGAATGTTTGTGGAGTATGGGGCTAGGGGGGTGTGAGGTGTAACTAGTTGTGGTACCAGTCGTTCAGTGACTTTAGAGGGGGTGCAGAGGAGTGTGATGGGGAGGTGTGGGGAAGGTAACGTGGGGTCTTTGTTGGGTTTGGGGATAGTGATGATAATGTCTTGCTTCCAGGTGTTGGGTATTATGCTGTGTGAGTAGCTGTAGTTTGATATGTTGGTGAGTGCTTGTTTGCCTTTGGTCCAAGGTGTTTAAGGTGAATGTTGCTTACCTTGTCTGGTCCACAGGCAGATGAGTGCTTAAGGTTGCTAATGATGTTCTTTATCTGGTTGTAAGTGAAAGGTGCAAAGTCTGGGTATGTGGGGAACTGTCTCTTCGTAGGACTTGTGGAGACTTCTGAAGTTGGGTAACTAAGTCTCCACTTTACGCTTCCCGACATCCCCTAATCTGAATACCACTGCCAGATATTATCACTAGAAACACTGTTCAACGATTTCCAAGTAGTTTGGAATCCATACTAAAAAAAAAAAAAAAAAAAAACTGTGAAAGCAATGTAAAATACGAGCACGTACGAGCCTCCCACTCGCACTAATTCGCCGCTGGTATTCTGTCATTTCTTACTCATATACACACTCACACTTTATTTCTAGTACTTTATTACACTTACATATATCTACAGTCCTTTACCGCTTCCCACACGATGTTTAGTAGAGGTAGAGGCCACAGGGCCTTTTATAATGTGCAAAAGCGGCAGAAATGGAAGAGTGTCATTTCGCCGTGAAGGACGAGAGCGAACTGAATGTATCTCGGTAGCCAAGAGTTGAAAATGTCCGCTGCTAATGTATATGCTAAGAAATAAGTTGTAGGAAATCTAGACTACATAATAAATTAGGTAGTTCCAGGTGAATATAAATATCACTTAGGCTTCTCCGTTCCTTTCTTACATACATTTATATTACGAGAGTAGCTCATGCGGCATATTTCACGGGGAAAAAAAAGCAGGGGAAATTAGCGAACGAGTGCAGGTTGGATGTTGCCAAGTGATAAATAGCCAATTCCAGGTGTATGGCACTATCAGTTACCTTATTTTTTATATATATATATTATTTTGTATAAGAATAGGGCATAGGTCTCATTTCAATGGATGAAAACAGTGGAAAAATCCGGGGAAGGTTTACTTAGCGTAGAGCGGCTGAGCAGACGACACGAGAGGGTAATGGAGGGGAGGTAGGGAGCGGAGTCTAGAATGGGGGAAAATGGCTAAATTGCCAACAATGGATGGGAGTACTGATGACATTAGCAGCTCTGACTGTTGTTGGACATTGGCAGTGCTGATAGATGATACAAGTCACCACCTGAAAGGCCGGGGGAATTAAAAATAACACAGAGTCACTCAAGTGATGCCCCGCGGTATGATCCATTTCACCCGACCATCACGAAAGTGATGACCCGCGGTTAAGGGGTTAAGGCTCTCCAGTTTGATTGAGCCTGTGTAGGTTTATATCCAAGGGATGGTTGAGGTTTATTGCTCACATTATGCCACTCAGGGATGAGTGAGGCTGGTCACTTTCATCTTTAATGTCAGGACCAACTTGCCTAGCCCCGGGTTCCTACACTTCTCTATGGGGCGACATAGGTTTGAATGATGGCTGTGTAGGTTTATATCCAAGGGATGGTTGGGGTGTATTGCCCACATAATGCCACTCAGGGATGAGTGAGGCTGGTCACTCTCATCTTTAATGTCAGGACCAACTTACATAGCCCTGTGTTCCAATGCTTTTCTATGGGGTAGCATAGGATTGGATGATGGATGGAGTTATGAAAGAGTTTGAAGGTAGACCAGTGGATGTTGGAATGACCTTAATGAGAGAGGGCAGCATTTGGAAATTTCCTGTTCTGTTGTTTGCAGGTGATACTGTATTGTTTTAAGTGAAGACAAAGGGGAACTGCAATGCTTAGAGTTTGGTAGAGTTTGTAAGAAACAGACTCTAAAGATGATTGTAGTTATGGTCTTCAAGAGAAATGAAGTCACTGATTGCACAGTGAGAGTGGATAGTGAGGAGATAAAAACCTGGGTGCATTCAGGTACTTGGGTAGCGTGATGAGTAAGTATGGAAGTTTAGAGGATGAAGTGCTTGAAAGGGTACAACAGGGGAGAAAGGTTGCAGGTTCATTGAAAGCAGTGATAAGAAGTGGGGAAGTGAGTGTGGAAGTAAAAAAAGTCACTGCATGTGTTAGAAATGTAAAGCTGTATGGTAGTGAGACCTGGGCAGTAAAGGAAGAGGATATTCGCAGGCTTACACATATGGAGATGACAGTGATTAGGTGGGTGTGCAGTGCGTGCATCCTTGCATACAAGGCCTAGGGGGGCTAGGTATTCAATGGAAGAGTTTAGAGGAAAGATGGGGCTGGAGTGTGTTGGTGTTGTGATGATAAGAAGTAGATTGAATTGGTTTGGGCATGTGGAGAGGACAGAGGATGGTAATTGGGTTCAGAACATGTAAAGTGTTAATGTTGGGGGTAGGGTTGTGAGAGGCAGACCATAAAAGACCTGGGACAAGGTCATATTGTGATCTCATGAATAAGGGACAGAATAGGGAGGCTGCCAGAGATTGTGCATCATAGAGAGCCACCATTAGGTGACCAAAACTGATGCATGGAAGCATGTTGGAGCCTTTATAAACGAAACAAAAGAACGAATGAAATGAACATGATAGTAAAGTACTCCCCCAATTATCTGACGTAATAGAGCCAAAGGCATGTCCGGGTAGTGGCAATGTCCGGATAATGAACAATATCCTCCCTACTATACCCAGATCCTACCAATACCCAACCTCCAACTTACATCTAACTAATTTGTACAGTACTTCTGCTTGCTTTGACAGTGTTTTCCGGTCATTCAGGCATATTTAGACATCAAAGCACGTGTAGGAATATCCAAAATAATTTAAACTGAGAAAACCATGAAAAAAAAAAATGAAAAACAAAAAACACCCTAGCCATACACTACTGTATGTGCAGTACCCCTCCTAATTTTGGCACTGTTTTCAGGTCATTCTGCCATATTTAGACATCAAAACACACATAGGAAAATCCACAATAATTTTCAACATGAAAACTGTGAAAAAAAAGATACTCTGCCCATAACTACTAGCTATTGTATGTACAGTACCCCTCCCAATTTTGACACTGTTTTCAGGTCAGTCTGCCATATTTTGACATTAAAACATATATGGGAATATCCAGAATAATTTTAAACCAAGAAAAACATGCAAAAAAACATTTAAAACCAATCAGCACCCTACCTATACACTATTGTATGTACAATACCCTTCCTAAGTTTGACACTGTTTTCAAGTCATTCTGCCATATTTAGACATCAAAACACACATAGGAAAATCCAAACACCCTGTCTATACAATACTGTATGTACAGTACCCCTCCTAGTTTTGGCACTGTTTGCAGGTCAGTCTGCCATATTTTGACATCAAAACACACACACACACACACACACACAGGTCGCCGACGTGGACAGACGTCCTCCTGGACTGCAGGGAAATAATTGTGGAATCAGCGGCGAAAGGAAACCAGCCTATTGTGATTATGGAAATGAGTGCGTGAGTGGTGGTCCCGTCAGACATTAGTTTAAAAAAAAGCTGGCTTTGGGATAAAGAGAGCAAGATACAGTATAGAAAAGTTTCCATATGGTTGCATCATGGCGGAAAGCGACGGCGGTTTGTTTACGTCTGGCGAAAGTGAATTTGTGGGTTTCTCCGACGAAGATGTGAGAAATGTAAGTTCAAAATTGTATCAAACAAGAGTAGCAGGAGTAGAAAAAACGGCGGAGAAGAATGTCCAGGAATTGAAGAAGGTATGGGTAGTAATAAGGGAGCTGCAGGAGAGGACCTTACAACAGGAGAGAGAGATCAAAGGTTTGCAGAACGAGCTGGAAAAAGTTTACACACGCAGTGCAGAACAGGAAAGAGAAGTCACAGAATTAAAAACGAGTAACGAATCTGCCACAAATGAAATAGAACACCTCAAGAGGGAAAACAAGAGGTTGGAAGAAGAAAGAGACAGAATGAAAAGTAAATTAGAGGAGTATGACTCAAAATCAAGGATGCAAGATGAACATATTAAGGAAATCAAGGAGCAACAAAAGGGGTAGAAGAAAATTCAGGAGGAAGGGAATGTAAATTTGAAAGAGATTATTGAACAACAAAGCAAGGAAAAGGTGGAGAAGGAAGTGGTTAGGGTATTGAAAAGTAGAGAAGCTCTAGTCAGGGATGTAGCAGATAAGAAAAAATGTGTAATTATTTTAGGGGTAAAAGAAAAGCGTAGCACGATAAGATCTGAAAGAGAAAGAGAAGAATTGAGTAAAGTTAAAGAAATATTATCAGTAGTCATGGAGGGTAACAATGAAGCCCTAGAAGAGATTGAAGAAGTGTTTAGGTTAGGTAAGTATGAGGAAGGAGGGGCAAGGCCATTGAAGGTGAAGTTTAAGTCCCAGGCAATAGTAAATGAAATCATGAATAGGACATGGAAATTAGCAGACAAAGAGGGGTTCGAAAATGTCTGGTTAAGGAGAGATGCAAATGAGGAAGAAAGAGCTAAAATAAAGGAGTTAGTAAAGGAAGCTAAGGCAAAAAACGAACAAAGAACGGAGAAGGAGAAGACAGTGTTTTATTGGAGAGTTATGGACCAGAAATTGAGGAAGTGGTACCGACGGAGAGGAGGAGAAAAGACGGTATAAGTAATAATGAAAAAAGTTTGAAAGTGGCTTACACTAATGTTGATGGATTAATATCGGCAGTGTTAGAAATCAACGATTTCTTGAGGGTACGAGAACCTGATGTTATGTGCTTTGTAGAGACCAAGTTAAGGGAGAATATTGATATCCATATGGGAGATGGCAAATACAAATTGTGGAGAAGAGACAGAAAAGATAAAATGGGAGGAGGAGTGATGATAGCAGTGAAGAATAACTTAAATATAGATTCTGTGGAAATGGGAGAGGGTAGGGCTGAAGTGATAAACATGAAATTAGAAACTGGAGAGAACTGTAAGAGAGATATAGCAGTAGTATATGTTCCACCTAAGACAAGAGCATGGACTGATGATGAATACCAGGAGATGTTGTCAGACATGGTTAGTTACCTACAGAAAGTGATTGAGAAAAGCAGCAATATAATTCTAATGGGTGATTTTAATTGTAAAGAGGTGAACTGGGAGGAATGGGACTCAGGAGGCGGCGAAGATTCGTGGGGCACTATATTGTTAAACATTGTGATGAATAATGTAATGACGCAGTGGGTCAAAGAAGAGACAAGATTCCGAGGTGATGACACCCCAGCAAGATTAGATTTACTGCTAACCAAAGAACCTGATGTAATTGAATCCTTGAAATATATGTGTCCTATAGGAAAAAGTGATCACGTGGTCATTGAGTTCCAGATGATAATAGGGAACGTGGTGCCAAGAGATGAGTTCCATAGGCAGGGAAGATACAACTTTGGGAAAGCAAACTTTACGGAATTGAGTAAATTTTTTGAAAATGCAGATTGGAGAAAATTCAGAGAAACAAGAGAGATTCAGAGGAAGTGGGATATCTTTCTAGACCTCTATAATTCAGGAGTGGATAAATATGTTCCAAGAGTAAGTGGGAAAGAATACAGGAAAAAGGAGTGGTTTAATAGAAGGTGTATTATAGCAAAAAAAGAGAGGAACATGGCATGGAACAAATGGAGAAAGAGAGGTAATAACAGAATAAAGGAAGAATATAAAAGAACTAGAAATGAATATACAAGAATTCGTAGAGAGGAAGAAAGGAACTTTGAAAAAGGTATAATCGACAAATGTAAGGATGAACCCAAATTGTTTTATAGATTTGTTAATGGCAAATTGAAACAAGGAAGGAATCACCAAACTGAAAGTAGAAGGAGAGGTCTATAATGATGCGGCAATGCAAGCTGAAATAATGAACAAACGTTTCCAATCAGTGTTTACTAATGAAGGGGAGTTTGTGGAGGGGGAGGGAGTGACTAGGAGTGTAGTGATAAAAGATATAAAAGTGGAAGTGCAGGAAGTGTACAAATTACTGGAAACTCAAGATGTAAGGAAAGCCCCAGGACCAGATGGAATTTCAAATTGGGTACTGAAGGAATGCAGAGACCAACTGGCAGATAAGATTCACAGTTTAATTGTGTGTTCGCTGGAAGAAGGGAAAGTGCCTCGGGAATGGAAGAGAGCAAATGTGGTACCAATTTATAAGGGAGGAAACAAGGAAGAACCCCTGAACTATAGACCAGTGTCCCTAACCAGCATGGTTGCAAAATTGTGTGAGAAGGTTCTGAAAGATAGGTGGATAAAATATCTGGAAGAGATGAATACTTTGACTGAAAGTCAGTTTGGGTTTAGAAGTGGAAGGTCATGTGTTTCCAACTTGTTGAGCTTTTACTCAAGAGCGATTGATGTGCTGCAGGAGAGAGACGGTTGGGTGGATTGTGTATATTTAGATTTGGAGAAGGCCTTTGACAAGGTACCCCATAAGAGACTAATGTGGAAACTAGAGCATATAGAAGGACTGAAGGGTAACCTCCTGGAATGGATGAAAGACTTTTTGAGAGACAGACAAATGAGGACAGTAATAAAGGACAGGATGTCTGGATGGAGAGAAGTAACAAGTGGTGTCCCACAGGGCTCGGTGTTGATGCCAGTAATGTTCCTGATTTACATAAATGATATGGTAGATGGAGTAAACAGTTATGCAAGTCTGTTTGCTGATGATGCCAAGATCTTGAGGAAGGTAGAGGTTGAGGAGGACTGTAAAATGCTGCAGGAGGATCTGGATAGGATACATGACTGGAGCCGGATGTGGGAAATGAAATTCAACGCAAAAAAATGTAAAATATTGGAAATAGGTAAAAGCACCAAGAGACCATCACTGAACTATATGATGGGTAATGAACCAATCTTAAAAGCGAGAGAAGAGAAAGATTTAGGAGTGCTGATCCAGGATAGTTTGTCACCTGAAAAACACATCAACAAGATAGTTAGAGAGACATATAAACTCTTGACCAACATAAGAGTGGCATTCCATTACATGAATGAAGAGATGATGAAAAAACTGATAGTGGCCATGATCCGCCCCAGGTTAGAATATGCGGCAGTAGTGTGGTCCCCACACAAAAAGAAAGATATAAACAAGATTGAGAGAATACAAAGAACAGCAACCAAGATGGTCCCCAGTTTGGCAGATCTGTCATATAGTGAGAGGCTAGAAAGGCTGGATTTGCCATCCTTAGAGGAAAGGAGAGAGAGGGGTGACATGATTGCAGTGTTCAGGACCATGATGGGAGTAGATATAATTGATAGAGAAGATCTGTTTTTATGGGATAAGAGAGCAACAAGAGGACATGGACTGAAACTGAAGAAGCCGCGCTGCTTGAAGGACATCAAGAAATATAGTTTTCCGTATAGATGCATAGACCTGTGGAATAGACTGGACAAAGAGATCGTCCAGTCTAAAAACTTAAACGAGTTTAAAGCTAAATTTGACTTACTGAGAAACAGAGACGGGACCCCACGAGCGTAGCTCATTTCCTGTATATCACAATTAGGTAAATACAATTAGGTAAATACACACACAGACACACACACACACACACACACACAACGTTCCCTGCCCAAAAAACATTTGATTGGGGTACTTACCACCCAGTGCACAGCAGACAGGCTTTATAACCCGCACACCTCCAGCAGCTGTACAGTTGTCCCATGTGGCCTAGTGGCTAACCTTTGCATTTAGCAAAGGTCAAAGAACTCCTCCTCCTCCTCTGCCTGCTGGAGCTGAGCAATGAGTGGGGACATGTGGTGCGGTGGCCTACCTGCCTCAGGAGACTCCGAAGACAGCTGCAAACTTGTGTCTATCAGACTCAGTGGTTGTCGATGTGCTCGGTTGCGGGTCCAATGGCGAAGGCGGAAAACGAGGTGATGGTGGTGGTGAGAATGGGCTGGCACTCATGGGGGTGGCAGGCTTGAAGTAGAAGTTGATCCGGGTCTGCTGGAGGATGACAGCGTCCCTGACTGCCTGTAGCTCCATTGCCAGGCTGAGCGGCACCAACTCCCTGTCACCATGCAGGTGCTCGGCATACTCCAGCACCTCCTCAAGACTGACACATAGGGCAGGGAGACGAGGGAGTGATGGAATTGCGGGGGGCTGCGAGTCAGTGTCCTCATCCTTGTCCTTGTTGGTGTCGCTGTCCTCTTTTGTGCCCGCAGAGGCAGCAGCAGTCATCTCCTCATCAGACATCGTCTGATAACCAGGATCGCCGCCATCATCATCCAGCCAATCCCTCACTTCGTCGACAGCCACTTGCTCTCCAGCTGTGTGAAGACAAAGGTGGAAATCATCCACGTCAAACCCCTCAAAGTCGCGCTCGGCTTCGCTTCCCTGGAGGAGATGAGAACAACTGCTTTGGAGGCTTTTTGTGGAGACATCCTTCCGCACATTCGACCAGTTGAACACTGCAGACTTCAGGGCGTAACACCAAAGATTTTGCAAGGTCTGCTCCCCACGTGTGTCCTTGGCCTCATCCTCGTCCTCCAGCACCACCACCACCACCTCATTGAGCAACCTCCGCCAGTACAGTCTCATGGCAGCCACAATAACACCCTGGTCTGTTGGTTGAAGCAGAGCAGTCGTATTAGTTGGCAGAAACATGCACCTAATACACCCGTCATCAGTTATGAAATCCTTCTCAGACGGATGCGCAGGGACATTGTCTAGGAGCCCGAGTGCCATCACCATGTCACGAGTGAGACTAAGGACCTCTGTTTGATAATGGATAACCTCCTTGACGAAGTGTCTGGGCAATCAGTTTCTGAAGATCATGGCGGTAAACCAGGCCTTCACAGAATGGTATCATACAACAGGCAGGCTATCTATCAATCCATGGAGACAACGTGGTTGTTTTGCACACCCAACTATAATGGTTTTGAGGTGGTGCATCCCATTAGCATTTGCACAGCACAAAACAGAGACACATTGTTTGGATAACTTATGACCTGGCACAGTCTTCTTCTCT
>JAGKTI010008010.1:12929-34933 GCA_018397915.1 Birgus latro | reverse complement strand
TGCGTGCGGTACGCCTTGCGAAGGCTAGAGTGATCACTTTTCTTAGCGATTTCAGATCTCAGCTTGTATTGGCGTGTATCCCCGAAGCTCCCACCTGTTGGTGATCGTCTGCAGCAGCTCGGTCTCATCTATACCGATTAGTATTTACTTTTGTTTTCCTAGGCTTAAGTTTTTGGGTTATTTAGCTGTTTGTCTGAGTGTTTGAGTGAGTGCATTTCCCTTTCTTGATTTGAATTGGAGTCATGTAACGTAAATTTATTTTCTTGTATTCAATAAATTTACAGTTCGTGATCTTGGGCATTGTTAAATGTAACAGTCGTGTTTAATTTTCCTACATATTTAGTACAGTTTTGCTACTCCATGTTAGCACAACTCTTTATATTAATCACGACTGGTACTTAGGCCAGCTTTTGGCATTAATCCTTAAATCCGTTGTGCTAACTAGGAGTTTGGCTCAGCCAAGATCCTGATTATTATTATTATTATTATTATTATTATTATTATTATTATTATTATTATTATTATTATTATTTGAATGTTAAGGGGAGAAACTAACTTTCTCAGAGGCCAACGGTACAATATTACAGCCTACTTGAGCGTCTAGTCTCTGCTGTGTACCGTTGAGAAAGTCTATAAATTCTCGACTCTAGAGAATTGGGGAAGTAAGCCAGCATAAAGTGAAATATCCACTTGATTTCACGAGTCTGTTCTCTCTTAATAAATGACTCGATAGTCATTCCTAGCACACATAGCTATATATCGTATACTCCAATTATACAATATTACATTATCCTTTTGAATTACTATTTCCCCCTGACAAGCTCCAACATAACTGACATATTCCTTACAACTAATCCTTCTGCTTACGCTGGTAATCTTTCCTCTCCATTGGGCTCCTCCGATCACAATCTTATTACCTTGGCCTGTCCTGTCTCTCAGGTGAGGCCTGTGGACCCCTCAAAGAAACGTCGACTGTGGCACTTTGGAGCTACGGATTGGGAGGCCCTCAGGCAGTACTTCTTTGATTTTTCCTGGAATGATTATTGCTTCCATGGCCAGGAACAATCTGCATGTGCTTTGCGCAATACGTAGGTTATTCCCTCGGGCATGCAATCATTCATCCACTTCTCATACCCATTGACTAGTGCAAGAAAGCCTTGGTTTATTCACGCTTGTTCTAATGCTGTCCGCAACAAAGAGAGGACCTATAAAAGGTACCGGAGCCAACTCTCCCCTAAATCACATCTTTTTTATATTTCTGCCCGGAATCATGCTAAGTCTGTTCTTCGCTCTGCTGGAAATAATTTCATCCGTGCTAAATGTTCTCAACTCTCCAACTCGAATTCTTCTCGCTCCTTCTGGCACCTTGCCAAAAATCTTTCTAACAACTTTACCTCATCATCCTTCCCTCCTCTTTTCTACTCTGATGGCTCTGTAGCTATTTCTTCTACTGATAAAGCAGATCTCTTCCTTCAGACTTTCTCCTCCAGTTCCACCTTAGACGATTCCGGTGCTGTTCCTCCATCACTTCCCCCCTCTGACTTCCTCATGAGTGACATTAAAATTTCTTCAGCTGATGTATTTTCTGCCATCACTGGCCTCTAGACGAACAAGGCATATGGGCCTGATGGAGTCTCTCCTGTTGTCCTCAAAAACTATGCTTCTGTGCATCCTGCCTAGGTAAACACTTTCGCCTTTGTCTATCAACTTATACCTTTCCTTCTTGCTGGAAGTTTGCTCTCATTCAGCCAGTCCCAAAGAAGGGTGACCATTTTAAACCATCTAACTATCGTCCAATTGCTTTAACATCCTGTGTCTCAAAAGTTTTCGAATCAATTCTTAACAGAAAAATCTTAAAGCATCTTTCCTGTCACAACCTTCTTTCTGATCGTCAGTATGGGTTACGTCAGGGACGCTCCACTGGCGATCTTCTCACCTACCTTTCTGACTCCTGGTCATCCTCCTTTCGGGACTTTGGCGAAAGCTTTGCCATTTCACTTGACATCTCTAAGGCTTTCGATCGAGTCTGGCATAAATCTTTATTTTCCAAACTGCCCTCCTACGGTTTCTATCCTTCTATCTGCGCCTTCATCTCTACTTCCTTTCTGATCGTTCCATAGCCACTGTTGTAGACGGCCATCATTCTTCTCCTAGACCTATCAACAGTGGTGTTCCTCAGGGCTCTGTCCTATCACAAACTCTCTTCCTTTTATTCATCAATGACCTTCTTAGCTGTACATCTAACCCTATCCATTCACATGCTGATGATTCCACCCTTCACCTTTCCATTCGGTTTCCGCAACGTCCATCTCAGCAGTTACTTCAACAAAAAAGGGAGGAGGCTATGGCACACCTAATGTCTGACTTGGCTCGTATCTCTGATTGGGGTAACATAATTTTATTTTTAATGCATCAAAAACTCAGCTCTTACACTTATCAACCTGACAAAATCTTCCACAGGATTACCCACTAATGTTTAATAATATCCAGCTCAATCCTGCATCATCCTTGAACGTGCTTGGGGTTTCATTCACTCAGGACTTATCTTGGAAAGATCATATTGCATCTCTTGTAAAATCTGCTTCGAAGAGATTGGGTGTGCTAAGCCGCCTCCGTACCTTCTTTACCCTGAATAGTTGTTGACTTCATAAGCGGGTTTTATTCGCCCCTGTGTAGAGTACAACTATCATGTGTGGTGAGGCTCCCAACATACAGCTTTTCTCAATAGGGTGGAGTCAAAAGCTTTTCGTCTCATTAACTCTCCTCCTCTTACTGGCTTCCTTCAACCTCTGTCTTTTCTCTGCACTGTTGCTTCTTTATCTCTTTTCTATCACTACTTCAATGGTCACTGCTCCTCCGATCTGTCTGCTTGCATTCCTTCACCTCAGCGACGGGTGCATAGAGCTCGTCTAGCAACAAACTCTCATTCTTTTTCTGTCCAACTCTCTAATGCAAGAATTAACCGTTACTCCCAGTCCTTCATTTATACAACAGGTCAACCCTGGAACTGTCTCCCACTGTCTATTTCCTACTTCTTATGACCTCAAGTCTTTCAAACGCAGTGTATCGAGGCATCTCAAAATGAAATGACCTTGAATTTGGCTCTTTGTATTGTTTTTGCTTTTTTCTTGGAAGAAACGGTTTCCTGGCTCCTGGCCTTTGGTTCCTTCTTTCTTGCATTAGAAAAAAAGAAAATGGGACCCTTCACACAGGCGGGAGCGGAAAAATAGCCGCCAAGACAGCTGCCATCGACCACCTGGATTGCTAGACCGCGGCGGCAATTAAACTGCCAAGCGGGCTGGGTGGGCACGTGTTGCTGCTGGTTCGTTCACTCGAGCGGTTCTGCCCGCGGCCTTAGCTGGGACAGTCAACACCCAACCAACTGCTCTGCAATATGAATAGCTGGCATGTGCTACAATCACGCAAATATTAATTATTATTCTTACTCATAACTTCATTCTGATAATGTACTGGTATATATGTTTATTAACCCTGTAGCTCTATATTTTATGAATGCTGATGACTTTGAATTGCAGAACTGTCATGGCATCATCAGCTTTCAGGTCTTCATACAGAGTGTAAAATGCACATTGCAGGAGTCGACTACTGTTCATGGGATGGGTCCAGAATTTCCGATATGTGTGTGGTTTTTTTATTTACTTTTGTATGCCCTTGTTCATTAAATAAACACCCACAACTCTCTTCCTCACGTTCTCCATCATGGCGAGACACTAGAAGACTGACAGGCTGTGGCTAAAACCGTGCTGACCAAAATCACACATCCAAACGAGCTGGTAAAACAGTCGCGGCAGAAATCGCTCATGTGAAAGCAGCCTTCCTGTGGTGTGAGCCAGACGTCTCGGATGATGATTTTGATTATCATGATTATGAGTTAAGGATGCATTTGACTCTAATTACTGAGATAACACATAATAAATCCAGTTGAAAAATACAGCAGTCTTGATTATTGTACATGAATTCAGCAAACAGTTATCAGCCATGCTAGCTAAGTGAGAAGGGTAGCATATTTTGAGCAAGTTCAACTATACCCCGCCCTCCTGCCTTATACCATGAGTATGGAAGTGAGCTAGGGCGAGAAATTATCGGGAAGGAGAATTTAGAAGAGATAGTAGACTGAATGTGACGGGCTTTAGAGTGAGCTTATGAATGAAACTGAGGAATAGTGAAAGCGAAGAGTACGAGACAGAGTTAGGCCCGTATTCTCGTTGGTCAAGGAAGCTTCCGAACACCTCTTCCTAAGCGATTTATATTGCTCATCACACCTTGCCGTCCGCTTCTGTGTTACTTATATTTTGATCTCGTCTTGCTCTGCGTGAAGAACGTAATTTATCCCACCGTATCCAGAAATAAATTTGTAAAGAAGAAACGTTAGAGAGCCTCCTTAACCGGCGAGAACACGGGCTTCGGGGACTGGGTAAGTACCAGATCGAGCCTGTTAACCTGGCGTGAGAGAACATTTGAAAGACAGACCAACAGTTAATGAAAAGTGAAAATGGAAATGTTTTACTTTTTTTTAATGAAAGGAAGTAGGAACCAAACACGTCAAGCCTGCAGGAATGTTCCCTCCGAGAAAAAAATAAAACGATAACAAACAGCCAAATTTAAAATCCGTTCATTTCAACACGCCTGGATACACTGAGTTCGAAGAAGATACACACAGAGGAAGCCCGTTCCAGAGTTGACCTGTTGCATACATGATGGACTGAGAGTAATGGTTAAGTTTTGCATTAAAGAGCTCGAGAGAAAAGGAATGAGAGTTTGCTGCTAAATAAGTGATATGCCTCCTACCGCATTGGTGGAGGGAGGGATACAAGCAAGCAATGCAGGGAAGTGATCACTGAACTAGCGATAGAAAAGAGATAAAGATGCGACAATGCAGTGAAAAGACATAGGTTGAAGGGAGCCAGTAAGAGGAGGAGAGATAACGAGACGAAAAGACTTTAACTCCATGTTGAGAGGAGCTGTATATGGGGAGCATCGTCTCACAAGAAAGTTGTACTCAACACATGGGCGAATAAAATCCCTGTATAAAGTCAACAACTGTGCTGGAGTAAAGAAGGCACAGAGTCGGCTTTGTACATCTAATCACTTGGAAGTAGATTTTACAAGAGAGGTTTTACTATCTTTCAAAGACAGTCCTAGCCCAAGTATGTTCAAAGATGATGCAGGATTGAGTTGTGTCCTGTTAACCTGCCCCGTACCAACCACTTTTTTACCCAACCCATCTCCAGAACCTGACCAATTTTCAACTTGTCTTTTTTAGGCTCAAACTTCCGCTTTTGGTGAGAAACATCGAAAATTCAGCGAGAAAGCACTCACCTGAAGTAAAAAATGCCCTAAACAGGTAAGAGGACCCTCACGTGGCTACCACTTTCTATGAAGTTGCACTCCATAAACCAAAACCACTCAGCCTAGTAGATAATTATTACTTTATTTGGTACAAATTTATATGTAGTACAAGAGTACATTGGTTTTCACACAATAATATAGGCGATATAAGCGTTGTTCACTCACCAAACACATCAACATACCACACCTACCTTGGCGACGCTACCTCCTCACTATTTCTGTTCATTACAAACTTTGATGCCAAGTAATCTTTTTCCTCCACATCGAGAATCACTTTCGCCTTTAATTTTATCGTCAAAGAGACCGTGGTGCTACATGTATTTATTGTCCAGGTCACTGCTAACAGCTGAGTTGCGAGAAAATGGCGCATCCCTCAAGGGGGGGGGGGGTTACACAGGGTCAAGCAGTGTCGCCACCTGGCTGGAGGTAGAGGAAGGTCTCCCACATATGCCTACTTTCCATGAAGTTGCACTCCATAAACCAAAACCACTCAGCCTAGTAGATAACTATTTATTTATTTGGTACAAATTTGCGTAGTACAAGAGTACATTGGTTTTCACACAATAATATAGGCGATATAGGCGTTGTTCGCTCACGAAACACATCAACATACCACACCTACCCTGGCAATGCTACCTCCTCACTATTTCTGTTCATTACAAACTTTGGTGCCAAGTAATCTTTGTCCTCCACATCGGGAATCACTTTCGCCTTTCAAAGAGACCATGGTGTTACATGCATTATATTGGCCAGGTCACTGCTAACAGGTGAGTTGCGAGAAAATGGCGCACCCCCAAGGGGGGGGGGGTTACACAGGGTCAGGCTGTCTAGCCACCTGGCTGGGCATAGAGGAAGGTCTCCCACATATGTCTACCAAAAATCTCCCGCAAAACTTGAAAAATGTGCAGACGATTGGCCTTTCAACTGCAGAACGTACGATGCAAATCGCTGGGTCTCAGTGTGAAAAAAAAACTGCAACGTACACCGTACGTTGCGGGTGACGGAACTGGTTAAAAATTAGAGGTTACTCGTGCAGAAGATTTTGGCAAGTCAATATATGTAAGAACTGAGTTTTTGATGCATTAAAAACAACAAAAATTACTTTTATTCCAATTAGAGAAATGAGGCAAGCCAGACATTAAGTGTGCCATAACCTCATTCCTTGTTTGTTGAAATAACTGCTGTGATGGACACTGCAGGAAGTGGGTGGAAAGGTGAAGGGTGGAATCAACAGCGTATGAATGAAAAGGGTTAGATGTACAGCTATTAAGGTCACAGATGAATAGAAGGAAAAGAGTTGGTGATAAGATAGAACCCTGAAAATCACCACTACTGACAGCCCTAGGAGAAGAATGGTGGCTGTCTACAACAGCAGCTATAGAACAACCAGAAAGAAAGCTAGTGTTAAAGACACAGATTGAAGGACAGAAACCTTAAGAGGGTATTTTGGAAATTAAAGTTTTCTGCCACACTTGATTGAAAGCTTTCAAGATGTCATTTGCAATGGCAAAGTTTCACCAAAGTCCCGAAAGGATGATGACCAGGGGTCTGAAAGGAAGGTGAGAAGATAGCTAGTGGAGCACTCCTGGCAGAACCCATACTGACGATCAGAAAGAAAGTTATGATAAGAGAGGTGTTTTAATACTTTTTGTTAAGAATAGGTTACAAAACATTAAAAATGCAGGATGTCAACCCGCCCAGTTCCGGCCGATTTTTTACCCAACACACCCTCAGAACCCGACCGATTTTCAACTTTTTTTTGGGGGGGCTCAAACCTCCGCTTTGGGTGAGAAACATCGAAAATTCATAGAGAAATCGTCCTCCTGAGCTTAGTACAGGTGTCAGTCAGCCTTACGTTTTCCTTCTTTCTCAGGGTACCTGGCTAAAGAAAACGAACTATGGAAGGGTTAACTAATTCAAGCCACTCTAAATTACGTATTTATTTATTTATTTGGCATTAATTTATGTGCAGTACAAGTCTATATTGATTTTCACACAATAATATAGGCGATAAAAGCATTGTTCACTCACCCAAAACCCCAGCATATGGCACCTTCCTTTACGACATTACCACCTCATCATTTCTGTTTGTTTCTCCCTCTAGCTTCTTTGGTTCTTTGTCTTCCACCTCAGGAATCACTTTCACCATGAATTTCGTCATTGGAGAGACTGTGGGGCAACATATCTTTACTGGCCAGGTTACTGCTAACAGGTGAATTGCTGAGTGTGTGTGGGGGGGGGGAGTCAGGTGGGGCCAGGCAGTATCCCCGCTTGACAGCAGGTAGAGGAAGGTCTCCCACATATGCCTACCAAAAATCACCCGCGAATCTTGAAAAATGTGCAAACGACGGGCCTAGCAACTGACTGACATTCGATGCACGTCAGTGGGTCTGTCCGCGGAAAAAAGGTAGTGACGTGCATCGTACGTCAGTGGGACTCGGCAGGTTAAAGCAATTGGGCTACAGTTAGAAGGCTGGGAATGATCACCCTTCATTGGGACAGGCTGAATGAGAGCAATCTTCCAGTAAGAAGGAAGCGTACAAGTTGACAGGCAAAGGGAAAAGATTTTACCTAGGACGAGTGTAAGAAAGAAGCACAGTCCTTGAGGATCACAGGAAGAAACCCGTCAGACTCATATGCCTTGTCAATATTGAGGCCAGTGATGGCAGAAAACACATTAACTGAAGAAATTTTAATGTCAGCCATAAGGAAGTCAGAGGAGGTAAATGATGGAGAAGCAAAACCAGAATCATCTAAAATGGAAGTGGAGGAGAAAGTCTGAGCAGAGTTCTGCTTTATCAGTAGAAGAAATAGTTACAGAGTCATCACAGCAGAAAAGAAGAGGGAAGGATAATGAAGTGAAGTTGTTAGAAAGGTTTTTGGCAAGGTCCCAGGAGGAGTGGGGAGAATTTAAGTTGGAGAATTCAGAGCATTTAGTAAGAATGAATTATTTTTAGCAGTGCGAAGGACAGACTTGGCACGATTCCGTGCAGGAATATAAGAAAGATGAGATTCAGGGTATGGGTTGGCTCTAGTACCTTTCGAAGGCCCTCTCCTTTTTGTGGACAGCATTAGATCAAGCAGGATTAAACCAAGATTATTTTTGCACTAGTGTCAGGATGGGTTTAGATGGCACTTGTGGCAAGTAAACAAACCCGTGAGGAAGCTCTCCTGATTTAGACGAAATTCTGAAGCTGCCTTCCTCCAGTCTTGGCAGAGAGCTATAATAAGACCTACTCTTTAGTATAGCATCACCAGAGAATTTACGGGTTTTTGGGCTTTGTCAGTAGTTTTTACATAAAAATGCATACACCTAGCCAGTCCCATCTGGTTGGAAGTTCATGTGTCTGTGCATGTGCAGTGCGAGAAGTGTGACATATAGTATCGTCATGGCTTGTCACTTTGCCCAAGTACGCGCAACAACTCCACTCCATTAGTAAAGGCATTGCCAATGCTCTGAATGCTACCATATCAGGGCGATATAGAATACTTTGCCGCTACCACCCTTGTTGATCTTGAGGTGGTCCTTGCATTCAGTGACGACAACGCCCAATCTGAGGAAGCTTAGACCCTATTTGACCTTTATAGACACCAGGGCTCCTCATCTACTGCAGTTGTGGTGACTCCCAAGCTGCCTTAACTTGTAGCCGCTCACCATGTCACCCAGGGCTCCACCTCCACCAAACGCCTCATGAAACCTACTTCGGATATCAACAGTGAACCAAATTCTCCTGCTGCCTAAACATCAGAGCGCAATGAGGCTTCTTCTCAGCACATGGTTCCTGATCACTTCCTTCCTCGCCTTCCCATCCTACATCAGCTTCTCCAGCATTTGCTCCCTGGAATGAGTATGTCAGACTCCTCTACAAACAGTAACCCTCTGTCATTATGAAGCTTTGTTGGCTATTTGGGGTCACCAAGACGTTCCGTCTCGATCAAGAGCTAGCCGAGGTCAAGAGATCTGCTATCACCTCCCGTTTTGTCTTTATCTCAAGATGACGTACAGACATCATGGACAGGATCACGAATGCTGAGTTGCTGTCCATGTTCCTGGAGGTTCAGGACTCAGTCGACAGGCCCCTAAGTTCCCTACCTTCCTCATCACTCTTTACCTTGTCGGTGTTGACCCTTCCCTTAGCCAAAGAACTCCCTGGCATCTGCACTGCTATTCATTTCCATCAAAATGGGACACCCATCAGCTGGCTTGTTGCCACCTCGAGTCTCCCAAACCCTCCCCTGCCAATTGTCAACTACAGTTTCCTCCCTTGTTTCCCACCATGTGAGCTACACAGAATGAAGGACAAACAGCAGTGGTGCTTCAAATGCTGGAGAATCAGACATATATCATGCCACTGCTCTGCCTCGGAGAAGTATGCGTGGTGTGCTGCCAACCATGCCTCCCAAACTTGCCCATATTGCACCTTTCACCACCCACCACTGATGCTACCACTTCTGCTTTGGAGCCGCTACCCTTATATGCACCGGACACCTCACAGTGGAAATGTCCTCGTTGTTTTAGGCCAGGAGTCAATGTGTGTCAAGGTTGTATCAAACATTTAGGTCCTGCCTTGACCCCTAGAGCTGCGTTACCACATGCACCACCGCCACCACCACTGCCACCACCACCGGATGCAATAACCTGACCTGCCTCTTCTTCTACCCCTGAATCTGCACAAGTACTTGCCCTCTGTGAAACAGTTGCCTTTCTGATGTCTGGGTGCACAGTGATTCTAGCATGCTTTGATGCCATTGAGGCACGCATTAATAGCCTGGTCAGTCAGCACACCAGCACTGAAAGCACACTTGCTTCTCTTGTTGAGTCTCATCAGGCTATCATCATTACTGTCACCATCCACACAAAGAAGCCACTTGCACTCACCTCTCACCTTATAGAATCAGTGATCTATCGAAAAAGGACCCCTAACATACTACACCACAAAGCAGTGCTCATGCTACCTCCTCATCCCTGCCTAACCCCGTGAAACCTAAACGTTAAATTTGCTAACCGATTGGCTCTTCATGTTTACTCTTGGAATGTCTGTGAAGTCAAAAGTCATTAGAAACTTGCTGCACTCAAGAGCTATGTGTGTCGCCATCACCCCCATGTTATATTCATTCAGGAAACTATTGTTGGTTTTCCTATACCTGAGGAAGAAGCTCCCTCACTTACTGGTTACATTTCTAATGTTCGCCTTGCCAGGAATGGTCTTATTAGTTACAGTCATTCCTCCATGCCACATCAACTTCTCCGCTATTCTGTAGTTGATGGTATGACCTATCAGCTTTTTGAGGTGGCAATGGGCGAAGGTAGGATCCGCTTATGTAACATCTATCCTGCCCCTGGAAGGGGCCCTCCGTACTGCTACAATACGTGGCATGATCTACCTGGATGACTTTAATGTGTGACATCCTGATTTGGGGTGACCTCTCTGCTACTCTAAATCACAGTGGGTTTCATCTCCTTGAATACATCCGCTGCTACCAGCTCACTCTCAGGGAAACTGGTGGTGCCATGCACATTCGTGAGGGAACTCTTGGTCACATCATAACATCTGGGCTAGTGCCGTCCCATGCTGTGCCCTTCGTTCACTACCTTCTTCTCGGACCACGTTGCCTCTGCCTCCACTCTTCCCTCCCTGCTTGACCTTCCGTTCCTCACACTCACCTGCATTACTCTTCCTCATAAATACTGCCCTATGTACAGCTCATACATTTTCAACCTCCTCTTCACATTTGATTTACAATCACCTGACAAGTTGTATTCCTCCCTGGTAAACTCTACACATGACTTTCACAACCGCTATGTTACAAGATCACACATTAAAGGCCACTCTGAAGCTCATACTTGGACACTTGATCGGAACATTCTCCAGGCAGGAATGAGGGTGGTGGATAATGGCCTCTCTGTCCAGAGGCAACCAACACCTTTCCATTTGCACCAGTCCCTGGCATCAAGAGACGATCTAATTGCCATCCAGCAATGTATCCATACTGAATCATGGTGGAAGTTCACAGAGAGCATCAACCATCAGACAAGTGTTGGATCCATGTGGTATCTAATAAACAAGGTTGTCAGGAGAAAGCCCTCCAGTGCTCTCCACCACAGCTCAGCTGAGTATACAAAAGATCTTATTAATTCATTTGTCTGAACAATCACAAGCATGCAACCATCCCACACATATTCAAGATGCACTCTCCTCACAGCAAAATGCTCAAATTCTCCGTCTGATGGCTGCATTACTGAAGGCAGATGAAGATGATGAAGTGCTGATAACTGAGGACGATTTGCGACGTGTTCTCATTAGGACTAGGGCAACACCCCCTGGGGATGATGGCATCACTTACCCTGTCCTTTGCCTACTCCTGAAAATCCCTGGCAACTCCCTGCTACAGCTCTACATTCTTTGTTTCCATAATGGATATGTGCTTAATGCCTGGACCTCCAGCACGATTGTGTCCATTCCAAAACCTGGGTGCTGATAAATTCATACCTATTTCCCTCATTTCCTGCCTCAGCAAGGTGCTCAAATTCATCTGCCTTACCCATCTCATGTTTCGGCTGGAGGACAAACTCTTTCCTGCCACATACCAGTGTTTAATGGAGCTCTATACCCTCCTCTATCCCACCAGTGTTGTAGCATTCATTGATCTTAAAAGTGGCTTTCATGTTGCAAACAGAGATATCATCCTCGATCAGCTGGTGGAATCTGGTGTCCATGGAAACTTCTTGAGATGGATATGGGGTTACCTCTGTAATAAAACTTCACATGTCCTTTTTAACCCCTAGACGCCAAGCAATTTATACCATTCTCTCTGTATGGACATTTTTCCCCAAATTGGTTGTTTTCAAACCTTAATATTTCAGGAAGTATAGCAGTTAGAGAAACAAATTAAAAATCATATTATTCATCAGCTCTTCTTCTTGCGAATAAGGCAACCCCTTATCTGTAGGGGATCCCATTGAAGAGTAGGGACATAAAGAAGATAGGTTACTTGTGGTGCATGAGTCAAGATGTGCCCAACTCGGAGCACGTAGCCCAGACTTGGGTCTCGTTGACCCCGCTCTGGCCAGCGTTTGTAACAGTGACTCCCCAGGGAGAGTGGTGTGTTTGTAATGCTTTCCGACCTCTCGCCACGGAATTTTCTATTTAACACCTCCGTGGCCGTAGGTCTGGAATTTTACGTGCGCCCCTGTCCGAAGCTGGGGCCATTTTCTGAAGTTTCGAAAATTATTTTTTTTGCCTAGCTATACTGAAGAGGAAGTTCAGACGCACCTAACAGTGCAAATCCCAGCTTCCTAGACCCATTCTGTGGCTTGCAATGGAGCGCATAATTTGCAGAAATATCAGCGACGGGTATCCGCCGCAGTGGTGTATTACCGCAGCGCAACGTCGCACATGTTAAAAAAAATTTTACACCCCCCAAACAATGTAAATGGTGCTGAAGTGTTGCGCATATATTAGATATGATGATATCGAATGATTTTAGTACATAATATGTTAGGACTGGCTCGAAAAAAAGTTACCATGAATATTTTCACATTGTTTATATAAAATATGTTTATTGTAGTTTCGAGTCACTTTGCACGTTAGCGTTGTGAGTATGGTTGGAAGAGTGAGTGAAAGCGTTGAATATTCAGTCCTAAATGAGAAAATTGCCCGTTCCCCAAGGGTAGGCTCCCCCAAGGGTCAGCTCCGACTGGGGGTAGGTGAGTGGAGGCGGTTTTAGCCCCTCCCACACCACCTGCATGGCTAAAACAGAATCGTGATGCAGGTTCAAAATTATGAATAAGTCAAATTATTAGGACTAGAGAGATAAAGCAGAAATAAATACGTATACAGTCTGAAAAAAAAAACATTTTTCCCGTAATAACACTTTTACGTTTCTCTATCATTTTACTTCGTTATTTTCGCAATATATAGAATTGTAATGCAGGTTCAAAACTATGAATAAGTCAAATAATTAGGAATAGAGAGACAAAGCAGAAATTAATACGTATACAGAGCGGAAAAAACGTATTTATCCTGTAATAACACATTTACGTTTCTCTATCATTTTACTTTATTATTTTCGCAATATATATAATCGTAATGCAGGTTCAAAACTATGAATAAGTCAAATTATTAGTAATAGAGAGACAAAGTAGAAATAAAGACATACAGATGGGAAAAAAGTATTTTTCCCGTAATAACATGTTTACGTTTCTCTATCATTTTACTTTGTTATTTTCGCAATATAAGTTGCTGTCTGCGTGTCGTGAGTGTGGGAAAGTATGAAATTTTCTGCCTGGGTAAGGAAAAAGGGTAAAGTTGTATATCTCGGAGCTGGTGAGCCGCTTACGGGGCCGAAGAGGGCGGCGCTGGGTGAGGGTAGGGGCAGGGAGAGAGGCAGTACTCGGACGTCCACTCATCACAGAAGTGGGTGGTGCACTGACATGTGTGGTGTATGGGAGTGTTGGGTAGGTCAGTCTGCAAGACATTCAGAACATTCGTTCACTTCCCAAAAATTTTCGCCGTTTTTTATAGGCCGCGCTCAAACGACGCCTGTTGCCATTTATCTGCTAAACGTCATTCGACGCCGACAGCCATGGAGGGGTAACCAATCTCCCCCACTATTCCTACTCACAGCTATGGGTATGAGTCATCACCTGGTACATGTGGCTTGTATAATGTTTTTCTGTTCGTAACACCGCTGTACTTTGCCCAACTTGTGTGTGGGACCAGGCGAAGGACACAGTACTTACCCATTTTTCCCTCACTGTCTTGACAGCTTTGCACATTAGAATCACTTTGAGAGGAAGTTTCCTTCTTTCCATATTTTTCCCTCAGGTAGCATGGACTAGTGTAATGAAATCCTTATTCTAAACCATGAGGTAGACAGTTGTACTATCGGTTAGGGTTTTGACACATTTTCCTGGCATTGGGCTAATGCTTTTCTTACTAATTATGTTATATTTTACTTATTCTATTTGCCCTTCATAACGCATGTACGGACCATATCACGTATTTTGCACAATAAAACAAGGGCAAAAATATGAATAAATGCACAGAAAGCTATTTTTTACAGGTGCGCATAAGGTTTTATTTCATAAGTCGTAGGGTAACCCTACATATTTACAAACACTTCACATCAGCTTTGGACATATGTAATTACTTGTAAAAAGAAACACACAAACACAACACTTTTACATCTTTGTCCATTATTTACATACATGCTCACACACACCTGTGCTTAGAATTCACGTTCACAGTGGAACTCGAAAAAGCACTGTGGGCAAAATGCAATTTTGCACTTATGACACTGATAGGCCTTTTCCTTGTGTGCATTGGGCTGACGTTTTGTCACTGAATACTCATGGCAACGTATTCATGGCAACACCTGTACATCATGTGCCCTGCAGGTGTTTGGCCTAGATGGACGAGATAATACCTTCCCACATATTGTGCACTGGCCAACCTATCAGCCGGTGGCACCTGGTACACTTACCTCCTTCCACTTGCAACCTCAACAGTTTCATACTTTTCAAGGAGCTGCCATGCCAGTTCTTTCTCATACTCGCGTAAGGAAAGATTCTTACCCACAGCCTCATGGTAAAGTATGAAACTGTTCAGAATACTGATACAGTGTCTAAAAGGCAAAGGGACGTCTTTTTATACCATCTGCAAGACTTCCATAGGCAACCTATCTCTCAAATCTGCATGTCAGATTTATCCACGAGCCACATGTTGATACTGTAATCATTGACGACATCTGGCTTAACACTGGTTGCCTGGTTCTGTAGTCTGTTTTGCCCGTGTCCTGCAAAACCCCATGGTGAACTGTTGTAGGCATATTAACATTTTGCTCGTTGTGCCAGCGAATGGCCAAGATGTTACCACATTTCCAGGTTAACAGGGCACCTTTCTTTGTCTTTTCTGGGAATGATGGAAAATTCCGTCTTAGGGCATGGACAGTTCCACAGGACCCAGTCGCATTGTGAAGTAACTACTGTGTCAATGCCGGAGAAGTGTAGTAACTATCAGTGTACAAAATCTGATTTTTGTGGAAGTACCTATCCGTCAGCACTTTTACCACGGCAGCAGAAAACCCATAGGGATCATCGGTAGGTATATTCGCATCTGTAGCTGAATACACTACAAATCTAGCACATATCCAGTCCTGCAGTCGCATACGACTACGAACTTTAGGCCAAAGCGATGTCGTCTAGAAGGCACATACTGAATCAATGCTAAACGTCCCCTGAAAAGAACAAGCGACTCGTCAATAACCACTTTCCGAAACGGCTGGGAAAGCCTGATAAATGACTCCTTGAGCATGGTAAGAAGCTGCCTAATCTTCCACAACCTGTCATTTGTGGCTGGGCCATAATTCCTGTTGAAGTGCAGGAAATTTAGAATGACAAAGTACCTGTCATTGACTTGCCAAAGACAGGTGTTTGTAAAATTTCATCCCTTGCCCAATGGTTGCGTAGGATATGCTTCCTTATGTGGGCCATTATCATAGTCAGTGTGAGCCACACATACATTTCCCCCATTTCCACTGCCGTCCATTCTTTCATTTTAGTACTCTGAGCCATCAAAACTTCAAGCCAGTGGACAGATGTGATGTGATGAAAATTTGTCCCCTCCACTAGGTACTGCATAATACTTGTTGTATATATGGCTTGGAAGAATAACAGGATTGTTGGTTGTCCTGCCCCCACGTGGTCCCTCTGAACACCTGCCCCTGTCTCATCAAAGGCAGGTAGGGTAGGCTGGAAACCTTCACCCTCTTCCCACACAAAAGTGTCAAGCCTGCCGATGCTGGGCAGCTAGGGCGTGATTTAGCAGGAAAAAGGTGCCTTTTTTTTTTTTTGTCCGACTCTGGGCATAGGCTTCACAGCCTGTTATCAAGGCCCAGCAGTCCTCCTACATACCATACACCTCTACATGTCACTGGCACCACGAGCACGCCCACGGGCACGGGCAGGAGGGGGAAAGGGAAGGAGAGGTAGAGGTGGAGGTAAGGGAGGATGTGGGTGATGACTCACCTGTAGCAGGGATTCCCTGGGATGATGCTGGCTTGCCACATGTAGATGTGGCTGCAGACCTTGTTCTCCTCACATAATTATGAAGGGCCAGGTTGTGGGGAAATGGCCCTCGAGGTGCTAAGTTGTGGTGATGAGGGTCATGGCGGAGAGAGAAAGCATCCTTCTTGCTCAGAGTGGCGGTGTTTGTGGAGGATGTGACCGTCATCGTCACCACCAGCTCCTTCGCTACTTCCTGGCGCTTTCTCTTCTTCATCAGTGACAAATGCGTCACTTTCGTATGCCTCTCCAACTTCCTGAAGAATTTCAGGGCTTATCCAATGTGTCTGATGAAGCAGAGGTGGGTCCATTCGTGATAAATCGCTCTCCACATGATAACCTCCTCTGTTCTCAGAAGAAGTTTCACCACTCTCTGCAAGAATGGACACAGTATCATCAGGTACACGCCCTATGGCAATGTCACTGAGCCATTTCTTTACATCCTTCGGCAGGAGTTTGGCTGGTTTGAAAGATGCAAGGGGGCGGTGGGGACAGATTTGGATGAGGACGATCCTGAAGACATTTTACTACACCAGGCCAAGGTGTGGGACAGACTGACTCACTGTCCACTGTGGAGGTGGGAGTCTGTCACCACCTTTTGGTGACGAGACAATGTGGTGACCGCTTTAAACAATGGCGAGAAAACACTTGCGGCTTTTTTTTTTTTTTTTTTTATGTGTCCGACTCTGGGCATAGGCTTCACAGCCTGCTATCAAGGCCCAGCGGTCCTCCTACAATCAACATGTCACCACTTCGGCGCTTAACACCCACCGTCCATATTGAATACATGCTAGGGCTGTCTCATACAGGACTGGTGTATTGGTATTAGCGGGGTCATTTTTACGACATGTCGGCGGGTCTTCTAGTAGATCAGTAAAGCCTGATTTAATGAAATTCAAATCCTTAAACTGTTCCCTGCACAAACGAGGATTCGAACCTGGGTCCCACGGAACCGCAAGCCAACTCTCTACCGATCGAGCTACCGCCTCCCCTTTATAGCCATCAGCCGGCGTCCCTGATCCACAAACTTTGTGTCAGATATAACCGTTACCTGGCGCCTACGGGTTAAGTGTGTGCAGCTCCTCCAAGGCCGTCAAACTCTGCACTCTGCACGGTGGGGTTCTAAGTCTGTTTCATTTTAATGTCCTTATGCACTGGTTACTCTCTCTTCTTCCCAACATTCCCTGAACCACTGTTACCTGTTATGCTGTTGATATCTGCATTCACTCCAGGTCTCTAGAAGTTCTCCAGTGTTTTCTTCAGTCATTCTATCAATTATCTTTCACTTGTGGCCTCATCCTCCCCCTAGAAAAAATTATAATCTTTACCCGGATCCCGGAATGCTTCCAGAATTCACGGTGGGAAATAGTGTCATCCCCCTGTGCAGGCAGTACCTCCACCTGGGTGCACCTGTATGGATTACATAAACCATACCTGTAAGACAACGAGTTCATCCCATCATCCGAAACCTCATAGATCAGCTGCAGCAGTGCTTTAATTCCCCTCAAGTGGCTTACCAACAATGCTGCCGGAATCTCTATCCTGGTGGTCAAAACTATCTACATTGTATTCATACAGTCAGTTGTCGATTACCTCTCCCCTGCTTTCAGTCAATTCCCGAAGATATCCTTATAACCCACTGGAAAAAATTCAGAACAAAGTAATGAGAACATCCTGAGCTGTCCTATTTCCACCTGAGCTGATCTCAATCTTCCCTCCCTTGTTGAGAGATTACATACCAATGTCTCTTACTTCTCTGCCAAATGCCTTCACTCTCCCTCCTCATTATCCTCGTGTCATCAGAACTTCACTTGACCCTGTTGCACCTCAACCTCCACTTCGGCCCAGCATCCACACCTTCATTAATACAGCCTTTGTCAGGACATCAAAATATAACACACTACATAATAGTAACGTATATATGGAATACAGAGGTTAGAAGAAAGTCGTGCTTAAGCGAGAGGGCTAGAGGAAATAATGTTTGCACATTCTTAGTTAGGGATTTCATTCACAGGACAATAACGCCTGATGGGAAACTCCCTAGGCTTGGAGAGTTCCACAGACCCGTGCCCTTACACGTGACACAACCAGTCATATACAGGGGAAATGGGAGAAACAATGCAGAAGGGATAAGGAGAGAGAAGAGGCACGGAGGGAGAGGCAAGAAGAAGCGCGCAGGGTTAGCAAGCATAAAACCGGTCTGACCTCAGTATTATTCTTGTGAGATACTCCCTCTGAAAAAATAAACTGCAATCGAACCCCAAACTCGTCTTTATCTTTCTCCTGCCATCTACGACAAGTACAACAAATATTCTCTCCTTATAATTCCTACAATTTAACACTTTTGGAAACGCTCGGCGATGACTACGATGCCTGTTCCATCCCACAAAGACTTGATATTAATGTTCCCACGGCAGAAGTGGGTCATGGTCCACCTCACTGGAGGATTCCTCATCTTGAAATCTGCTGTACTCTCACCTGCAAGACAAAACAATCACTCCTCCAGAAACAACTAGCTCTAGAGACCATAGCAAGAGTGTCATCCTCAGTTCCTGCCACGTACCATCTCTACATCGACGGTTCCCTGCAAGCAGATGGGAATGCTGGATGCGTCATCTACTTACCTGATTTGGACCAACCGGAGGGAGGCTGGGTTGGCCACAGACTACTGAACTCGTCTAGCTTTACCTACTGTGAGCTACGGGGACTCTTGCACCCAGTTTTCTCTCTCAGTGAAGACTGAATGGTGTAGTTAACTGTGACTCTCAGTCTGCCCCTCAAGCCATCTCGTCTCCAAAACTCACATGCCACCGCTTGCCTCAACAAATCGTACGTCAATTAGTTTCAGCTTTTGAAAATTCTCTTATCATACAGTTCTTGTGGATTCCGTCGCATATCAGAATTGCAGCCAATGACACAGTTGACCTCCTCGCAAGAAATTCCTGTGGACTGCCTCCACCTGATGATGTTACATCCTCCCTCCTCTGCAAAAACAAGAATAATCATTCAGCCGTTCTTCTCCCTACACTCCATCTCAGGAAAGCTAAGTGGACTCAGATTGTGTCCATCCAACACTACAACCATTTTTGTCTATCTCCTCCCAAGTATCGTAGACATGGTTCGCAGGCACAATATTGTGTCTACTTGACTTCGGCTAGGATATCACCTAGTCTGGCAAGCCTCTGAGGCATGGGACATGCCTCACTTCTCCTGCAAACTATGTGACCGTCCTAATGCCAACAACTTTCAGCAGTACTGCATTGAGTGTCCTTAAGTCAGGGACCTACTGCCTCAGGGATAGACCCTGGCTAATATATACAATTATGTGCTCACAGACAGTCATTTAGATATCATTTTCGTGCGACATCCACACTTTGGTGGATGATAACTCCTGTATTGTAAACTCCAATGTATCTGTTTAACAAAACAGAGTGCCCTGCGAGACACAAGTTCCTCCGTACATACTACATGGCCTCATGGCCCTGTTACTAGGTATGTCGCCCCTTAGGTGTAATAAATTGATTAAAATAAATAAATAGAAAGCCACAGCATAACAGAGAGGAATGTATGCTGCCAGGCCCGAGAGAATAACCTTCGTAATGAGCGAGGCATACTCAATTGTTTCTTGGCCATAGAAGCAATAATCATTCCAAGAAAAATCAAAGAATTACTGCATGAGAGACTCCCCCCCACCAGCTCTAAAATGTCGAAGCCGCGGCTTCTTGGGTGGGTTCACAGGCCTTACTGGAGCAATAGGACAGGATAAGGTGATAAGGTTGTGATTGGAGGAGACCAGTGATGAGAAAAGATCAATAGTATAATCAGAAAGATTAGCTGTAAGGAAGGGGTAAAGAATGATAACACTCTCCAAGGCGGTCAGGGGAACAGGAAGAATGCTGAACAATGTGTTCTGGGTCATGAAAGACAGAAAAGATGTAGGATTTTTCGCCAGGTGGAGCAGTGAAAGGAGAGGAGAGCAAAAGATGTTGGGGGAACAATGAAATAATCTAGAATGGAGATTTCAGAGAAAGGAGAAATTGATAGGATGTGTTCCATCTTAGAAGTAAGATAGTCAAAGAATTTTTCAGTCAGTAGAATTACGGGATAATTAAGCAGCACAGATATATTCAGTCTGAGCATGACAGGGTAGCCGGAACAAGAGAGTAGAGTGTTCAGAAGAATAAGTTCAAGAATACGAAAGAATGTTGTTGCTTATGTGTACTGTACATAACAGCCACCTTTGGCTTTGAAGTGCGTATAGAGAAAGTAGGAGGATGCAGAGAAGGATTTGCTATCAGTTACCTCAAAAAGCTGAGTCTCATTGACTCATTGAGGTTTAGAGGAAAAGAGATAGTGTTCAACAGAGGGAAATTAGAGGAAAGGCCGCGAATGTTGCGGAAATGAAGTGAGCCAGACAGTGTTTCCAGGCATCTCTCTTGGCTGTCATCGAAAGAGAGACGGATGTTGGTGGCACTTATGGTCACCCACCCCACCTGGGGACTCTAAGGCTGGTGTTCAGATCTCCCCCCCCCTCTTCTTTTTTAAGAAAATGAATTGTGATGTGTGATGTGCATGTAGTTTGGTGTTGACAGTTGGAGAAAATTGTATAGGGGAGTATGCTGGCCTACTTTCTATGTTACTGAAACACTGAAAGGGTTCAGCAAAGAAGGATGGTCAGAAGCTTGTCCCGAGGACTGTTGAAACGGGAGCTCCATCTCTCCCTATTAACAGCTTTCCATTCACCTTGGGAGTATTACCCTGTTTGACTTTTACTACAGTCTAATTGCACAAGCCCACTTCTATGTACACTTCCCATTTCATCCTTCACAAAAAATCGAAAGACCTATGGTGACAGGATCGGGTGACGGTGATAAGCCGTGGATGTAGAAGTGACGTGTGTGACTGACAGAGAGAGTGAAATTCAGTCAGAAGCGAGTATGCGTGAACCAAAATGAGAGTAACTGAGTGAGCGTAAGAACTTGAGTGCATGAATCGACGTAATAATGTGAGTTTGAAAGTGAGAGTAACTGGCAATGGATACGAGTGACAGTGAGAGAGGGAGTGATGGACAGTCAGGAGTTAATGAAAGTGAACTGCAGTGAGGTTAGGTGAGAGAGAGAGAGAGAGAGAGAGAGAGAGAGAGAGAGAGAGAGAGAGAGAGAGAGAGAGAGAGAGAGAGAGAGAGAGAGAGAGAAAACGCAAAAGAGAACGTGAATTACTATTGGTGAGAGTTGGTGGAAATGCAAGTAAATGAAATTGGGTATGAGTGATATTGAGAGCGAGAGTGAGTGACAGGAATGTCTGAGAGTGAATCTGAATCAGGGTGATTGAGTAATTATGTAAGTCACAGAGTGAATGAATTTAGATGAGTTTGTAAAAGAGAGTGGATGTGAGAGTGTGCGAGAGTAAATATGAAGTAAAACAGAAATTAAGAAAGTATTCGACCAAGTGACAATGGCATGAGTTAGACTGGTTGCAACAGTGAATGAGAACAGTGAGTGAATGAGAATGAGTAAATGAGAATGCAAGTCAAAGTGAAGAGTGAAAAGGTGAGAGAGACTGAAAGAAG
>JAGKTI010008010.1:0-10007 GCA_018397915.1 Birgus latro | reverse complement strand
AGAGAGGAGAGAGAGAGAAAGAGGAAAAAAGGCGAGAGAGAGAGAGAGTGAGTGTGAGTGAGTGTGTGTGTGTGTGTGTGTGTGTGTGTGTGTGTGTATCCCCACGAGAACCACCTTGACGTGATGGGGGTCTTGAATATCCTGTAAATCTGGTTGGCCATACCATCAAGGGGACTCCACGTGGTTTCTTCTTACATTGACTGAGTATTCCCTGCAGTCATAGGCATACTTTTCTGCTTCTGTTAGGATGCTTTTTTCCTGAGAGTCGAGTCTCAGCCAAGGCAGCAATATCAATTTTACATTTTCTTCAGCTCATGGGCAGTCCTACGGCGAGGGCATGTGTCTTGATCAGTATCAAGCAAAGTTCATATTTTCCAGGTGGCAAGAGTCAGAGGGATACTTTTGATTTTTCGACCGTAATGTGGGATGCGTTGACAGTCGAGGTTATCTGCCATAATGGGG
Organism: Birgus latro; assembly: GCA_018397915.1. Lineage (NCBI taxonomy): Eukaryota > Metazoa > Arthropoda > Malacostraca > Decapoda > Coenobitidae > Birgus > Birgus latro. The sequence goes on along the minus strand of JAGKTI010008010.1, from coordinate 9,545 downwards.
TGTTGTAACCTTTCCGCGTCAGGGTTAGCAGTTGGGCATCCGTTTTCGACTGTTAAGTCACACTCAATGCTGCTGAAGGCATTACCTGCTACTGTTCCATCATGACAGCAACCACGGGTTCAGTGCCGCCTATGTGCAGGACTCAGGCTAGCAATTCCAGCCAACTTCCAGCCACATCCATGACCTGTCACCGTCACCTTATCCTGTCACCATACGTCTTTTGATTTTGGTCATGGATGAAATGAAAGGTGAATACAGAAGTGGACTTGTGCATTGACTGAATTTGCTGTGATGAGAGCGCACAGTCCTTACCAACATATGACTTGGCCCTTCTAAGTCTGTAATTATAGCATGATGATTCATAATGACCATCTAGTGCTCAGGGTTGCAGGAGTCTGTCAGAGCTCTGTCTGTTGAGCCCCGCCTTCTGTGGGCTTTGCAGTCTGAAGGAACCTACTACAGAGGATCCAAGAATCATCTGTGGTATATCAGAGAGGCTGATGTCCTGGCGCATACCACTCTCTAAAGAGCAATATGTAACACTCATCAGTGCCTATGCCACAATATTTGACTCTGGGGACACCGTCAATGGTGCCATTTATGACTCTCTGATGCCACCATTCACTCAGTACCACATAATGACAGACTCATCCTTCTCAGTACCACATATTGACAAACTCAACCTGCTCAGTACCACATAATGACAAACTCATCCTGCTTGAATATTCTAATGCATGGTTAAGAAAAGATTATCACCTCTGACAAGGCAATATAGTCTGCTATGGTATTGGTATCAGGAACAATAATGGTCTTAGAGAGCTTTCCTTATGCTCAGAACACAGTCTGGTCATCAACACCATTTTTCAACTTAGGAAAAAAAAACGTGGATGACATTGTCATCTAATTCACTATGTCACTGTAAGACAGTGAGACCGAAAAGAAGTTTTCATAACCCGAGCTATGAGAGGTGCTGAGTGCTCAATAGACCATAGCTTTATGATCAGCAAATTGTAAAGATTCATAAACCCACAAATGTGCCATATACCATCTTCCGAGGAACTAAACTGTAGTATTTTAAAGGATGCGGCAATTTGCAACACCTCTCGCAGCTCTATTACAGACAAGCTTTCTCCAGGTCCACCACATGACTCAGACAACAATGCAACAAACCTAGATGCAGAGTCACTGAACATGAAGATACTGTTTCAAAGCACCGGAGAAGAAACCCTAGGCCTCTCCAATCGCCACCATAAAGAGTGGTTTGATGAAAATGCTGAGAGCATACATGACCTTCGTGCAATGAAGAATAGAGCACATAACAAATGGTTGGCTCATTCTAGTTCCTTGACCCTAATAACTGAAAATCAGAATCTCAGAAGTGAAACCCAGATAAAACTGCAGGACATGAAGAACAAATGGTGGACTGGATAAGTAAACGAGCTGCAAAGACTGGCTGATATTAATGATCAATATGGCTTCTACACGTTCATAAAAAATAAAACAAAAATCTACGGGCCAACCAAACTCTGCTTAGCCCCATTCAGTCAGCTGAAGAAGAGTTCCAGAAAGACAAGCAAGCAGTCATAGAAAGATGGGCACAACAGTTCAATACCTTACTGAATCCAAGAAACCTGATGAAACAGAATATTCTTGATATCATCCAAAGTGCTCATCAGGAATCAGATTTAGATTACCCACCTACATTTGCAGAAACTGTTCAGGCCATCTGATCTCTATAAAGTAAAAGCCCTAGCCTTGATGGCATATCATCTGAACTAATCAGAGAGGGTGTGAAACACAATGTGGATTTCGGAAGGAACAAAAACCATGTGTTATGAACTTTTTGCCCGACAGATACAGGAGAAATGCCATGATCAGAACTGTGACTTATCTATTACATTCATCGATCTTGCAATTGCATTTGATACTGTCAACAGAGAACTTTTGTGGAATGTTCTTTCAAAATTCTAAGTTCCTAACAAATTTCTTACCCTCCTGAAATCCCTGCATGGAAACATGAATGCTCATAGGAGAAAATTCGAATCCTTCAACGTGGACGTGGGAATAAGGCAAGGATGTATCATTTCCTAGAGCTACAATATGCTGATGACTGTGGTGTCCTTGCAGATACCCCAGAAGCCTCACAATTATTCTCTTCATCATCTCCAACAAATACCATGCAGTGAGGCTCCAAATAAACGATACAAAAAAATAATATATCAAAGAAACAACCCAGTAGAACCTCTTGCATATCAGATAAATGGCAAAAAATGTAAAATACATGGAGAGTTTTACCCACCTTGGAACTCTGCTTACAGATAAACATAACATTGATGCAGAAGTCCTTGCACGAGTCAGCCATGCCTCAGCCTTTTTCGGACGTTTCACAACCAGTCTTTGAAAACACCAACTTGAGAATCGAGGTGAAGGTATCGGTATATATGACTGTATATCTTCTCCGTTCATTTATATGGTGCTGAATCCTGACTTCCTACCAGCGTCACATCAAAGAGCTTGAGTCGTTTCACATCCGATACTTGCAGTGCATCCCGTAACTCACAAGGGAGGATAAAATCATTCACTGACAAATTCTCCAGCGGGTGAAGCCAACCAGCGTATAAACCATGCTAGATAATAAACAACTGAGATGGGTCGGACACATGTTCCGCATGTGTGAGCAGTGAGCACCGTTTTCCCTGTCAGGTTCTGTATGGCCAATTCTCTGCAGCACCCTGCAACCAGGGGCACAGAAGAAAAGATGTAAATATCATGTGGGACAATTCTGAAGAAATACAACACCATACAAAAAGATCTTGGAACCAAAGGCTTGGACAGAAAACAATGGCGAGACCTCTATAGCGAAGGAATCCTTCATTTCAAAGAGGCTCAAAACCTGGCCAGACAAGACTGTAGACAACGAAGGCAAAATCAAAATGGAGTTCTTCGAGCAAGGAAACAGAAAATTAATGGTGAAATAAATGCTGTATGCAAATCGAGATTCATCGATCCATTTCTTAAATGACAGAGATGCAGTTTAAGGAAAGTAGTTTCAGAGATGGTCATTTGAGTATGTGCAGAATTGACAGTCTCGGACAACTCGTGCAATATACAAGTGGACACAAAAGTGGTGAGTAAGCAGTATGACTACATGCCCACCATAATAGAAGAGGAAAATAAGCAGTTGTGAAGACCAATAAATATGGTTTTACAGTATTTTCATATCTTATATTAGAGTTATTACTTTTTTGTTAATGACAAAATCCAAATCAGTCATATTTCCAGTTACAAGTCTCAAAGTCCACTCTGTCACTAAAGTGCGGCATAAACGAAGTTCGATAGCAATGTCTGCCTCCTGAGCATCCCTAAATCCACATTATTACTGCTTCGTACTCCGTCTGAGCCAAACTTGACAGAAGTGATGAAGGTCAGCACAAGTCTTGGTCTATTGCTTTTGGGAACAATAGGCCAAACATGAATTTCACATGAAAAGGTAGGCTTGAATTTTTTTTGTCTGATTTAGAACAAACTTGGTTGTTAGTTTCAGGGTAAGACATGAAATACTATTTCGATAACAATCAAAGGTTGATGTCACGAGGCTACGTCAAATGACAAGATCACATGGTAAGATTAACATTTGCAGTTCTGATCCGATTTGGACCAAATATGGTGGAAGTGCTGAAGGTCAAGAAAGAATGAGGTAATTCGATTTTTATAACAATCAGTCAGTGGTTGAGGTCACAGGGTTAGGTCAAAGGTCAAAATCACATGGCAAAGATAACGAGAACAGTTCTAATCCAAACTAATCCAAACGTGGTACAAAAGTTGAGGGTCAGGCAAGAAAGAAGCAATTTAATTTTTATGAACAATCGGTCGAAAACCATGGTCTTCGGTTAAGGAAAAAATTAATACACTGTGATCGCTTTTCACCTGCACCGTCTCCATTAAATCATATCTGTTCAGCTGTTCCTACAACTGTCTCTTGGATTTCGCATTTTGTTCATCCTGCAGCCCTGCTACTCTTTTTTTCAAGAATTGCTTCCTCCTATCTTCTTCTACCTCTGTTCTTCTTCTGCTTAGACACTGCTATTTACTGATCAGATAGCCCACACCCCAAACCTCTATACTGTACACTCTCACATCATGTGCAAATCTTCTCACTTTACATCTTTCCCACACACAAAATCAGTCATTGCTCTACGTTTATCCAACTCACTTCCCATCATCCTTATCACTTGCCATGTAAAATAGTAGATTATCTTGTGCCTGAAAGAGGTAATGTTGCACTGTTTGCATGTTCCTTTTGCTTATGTTATTTTTTCTATCGCTAGACAATTTCATCCACCTTAGGAGAAACATCTCGTCTAAAAGAAGTACTGGGTATTATTTATTGCCTTTTCACTACAAGTCATTCATACGTACAAAATCGTCTGGTGGCAGCAAACACATAACACGTCATTGTAGTGAAGGCATTACCAATTAAAGCTGATCAAGCTATTGCTTCATAATGCTGTATTACTTCGTAATGAATGAAGTTGAACGGCAGTAAGGCGAATATAAGGTTTTGACGTAATGGTATTGGCATGGTTAACAATAAGTTATCTACGATGGCTTCTTTGTACTGAATTCTTCCTGTCATCCAGCAATTTATGCCGCTTTTTAGAAGTATTTCTTGTTGATGGGATTAGATATAGCCTGCAGTATCCTCTTCCCAACAAGACATCCTTTTTAAAATATAAAGTCTTTTGGTTTGTAGAAGGATTAACCCCTCCATGGCTGCGCCTCCGGAAGTTTACTGCCCCCCCCCCCCCGGCCCCCGGACCGTTTTTTTCGGTTTCGAAAATTGTTTTTTTTTTTCTCTTTGCCAACTTGCAGAGAATCGTCTGGCGCACTTGGCACTGTAATTTTTACCTTTCTAAACCCATCTTGTGCTTCGCAATGAAGCGCGGAAAATTTTTGCAAAAATGACAGCGTACTGTACATGTCGGTGAGAACTAAGCAGAGGAGCGATTAAACATTACACTGAAAAGTAGCCATGTTTTTCACCCCCTCCTCTCCCCCTCAAAAAAAAAAAAAAAAAAAAATCATCATCGCTGAAATGGTGTTACGAACAAAATCGGTACATAACTTGGGAAATCTTATTAAAAAAATATGTATTTTTTCACATTTTTTGATGTTTATTGTGTATGTAGAATGAACAAATGCAGTACATAATATGTGTACTTAAAAATAAGAATATCATAATTATGAATTTTTCCCTCTTTTTTATATTTATAATGTTCATTACTGTATGGAGCTTTTTTTTTTTTTCACTCTGGGTGGTGTGATGCATGTGGAAAGAGAGGAGAAAGAAAATGGGTCCCGCTGTGTGTGTTAGGAACAACCCTCGCAGTCAAGAAACGATAAGGCCAGAGATATGCATGGCGGGCTGGGGAAGGAAGGGTAAAGGATGGTGAAGGTGTAAGTTGTAGTCGTAAGTACAGTAATCAAGGAATATGAATATTTTTCCTGCAAATACAAAAAAAAAAAGGGAAACAATACAGTAAAAGAAATAATGACATAAAATGAGTAGTGGAAAAAACAACTTGCCTTTTAAAGCTTGTAGGGTTGTGGGTTTGTGGGTTGTTGAGAGGGCAGTGCCAGGAAGTGAGCTCAAGGGATGCTTATCTCTCTCCCGTTCCTTCCCAGGTCAAAAGCAAACACTGATCAGGGGTCACTGTCTGGGAAACACTTTCTTTCTTTGTTTTTTACTTGCTTGCTTGCTTATTCTTACTTACACTAACACTCGAGGGGAGCGAAAGACCGACGTCCATTCATGACCGATTCACGAGATATACTGACCGCCTCAGTGGTTTACAGGGTAGAGTAGGTCAGTGTCAGCATTTCCCTGACATTCGAAACCTTTTCAAAATTGTTCAAAGTTTTTTACAGATTCCGCCTCATCGACGTCACCGGCTATGCTACGGAAAAACATTGTTCGACGCCTGTGGCTATTCATGGGTTAATAGATAAATAAAGTACACACTCCAGGTGAAGTTCATTTTCCAACTCCTATACTGGAGTAGGTGTCTCAAAAGCCAAACATAAATCATCTAGAGGTAACAAGAGCATAATTTAAAAAAGTAATTTTTCCTTTTAACAACATTATTCTGAGGAATTCTCAGTCATTTTATTCCTGCTACCTCCAGACTATCTAATTTAGCTCACATGTTGATTAGTACTGGTTTTAATGAAAGCTCTGTTTAACTCCTCCTACGCTACATAATATTGTCATGCTAGCAGCTAAAAGTAATTTTAATAGCTCTTCACACTAATTTAACATTAGTTTTTCTGTGATTGCTTGTCTACTGAATAAAGGTCCTCCAGTCAGATGTGATCCAGAAGGGATTAAATTCTAGGAGTTGTTGGGGATGACTGCTCATTTTGTGCCACTGATGGTGGAGTAACGGTCACTGTCTCCTTCAGTGTTTGGGCTAAGTCCTCTATCTAAACCAGGGACCTCACACTCCTGATGGATAAAACAAATATGAATTTAAACAGTTTAGTGGTCTACTCGTAACTGTCGAACGCATTCACGACCAGTTGTTGTATGAGATTAGTGAAAGCCAAGTTTAACTCCAACAGTTGGAAAAGTTTGTTATAAGGTGTCAGCCAGATTAGACTGAAAAAGTACCTCACCGTTTCATCAAAATGAGGGTCTAATTTTGAAAGAATCATTTTCACATACGGAAATTGGACTAATCTAGAAGATATTGTTGTATCTTCTAAATACATATAATATTCATATGTGAGTCTACAGTGTGGTTCATAATGTATAGTGTTCCTTCTTCACTCACATAGTGATATATGTTGCAAGAATGGCTCTATTTTTTGGTGTGAGGAGGGCAGAAAAGTTGCCCCCCCCTCATGAAATTATTAATTTTTCATGCAATGAGTGGATGTGAAAATATCTAACACAATAAAGCATGATAAGTTCATGTGAGGTGGGAAATGACGCAGAACTGACATCGATAATGCTGACTCAGCTGTCATCTCAACACATAAGCATTTAATCGAAGAGTCTGGCGCAGAATGTGAACTACCAGAAAATTTCTTCCATTTTAAACAGTTCACGACACTGAAATTAAGATACAACATCGTCCCCGTGTCTGTCTACCTATAGAGGGCCATGGCGACCGCATGAAGGATAAGGTTCAGTAAGGCTGTATCTATCCCCTCCAGTTCGAAAAGTCCGTTCCAAGCAGCATAATACTGTTGGGCTTTAGGAAGAATAATTTTCTACAGGTGTCATTGTGCCATTAAAATACAGTATAATTTTGTTTTGGATGCCTGGTAGTTAAGTAGAAAAATCAGATCAGAGATAGTTTTTCTTTCTGTACAACGGTGTGAATCTAAGAGACGACTGGCGATTGATTTTATGTAAAATTCTGTTTTGGATGCAGATTATTCTGTCAGATAGAAATACCTTTTATTTTTTTTCTCCAAGGCCCAGTAACCTGATTTGGAAACTGCCACTACTTTTTGTGTTTGGGCGACCTACCTGTCAAGTGCGATGGCTACTAGGTGGAGAATTGAAGCGGTGCAGCAGAGGACATCGCTGGAGGTCCACATATCACATAGTTCAGGACCCAGCAACCACTCACGGCTAATCTGTTTGAGATATCGGAAGACACCATGCTAATGACACATCTAATTCATTAAGGTTTTCAGAAAAGGTTAATCAAAACTGAGTAAGACTGCCTAGCATTGGCCAGAATATATTACACAAGTATGGTACCAATGATGAGTAGATTAAGTAAGTTATGATGAACCATTAATTAAAAGATTTTATTCAGTACTAAAAAAAAAAATTGTTCTGCGTTAGCCAAATGGGTTAGGGAATCTTATGACGCCAGGAGACATCCACTTAGGTAAATCAATCATATTCATGCCAAATCAGGTAAGTTCTCAAGTAATGAATTTACTGTACACACACAAAATTTAATTTCTGACTACAGGAGGGCCAATATTTTCGCCTGACAGAGGGCAGCACAGCTGAACATGTTCGACCCCTCAGCGTGGACGACAGTGACACTCGTGGTAGAGATGGGATGGTGGAGGTAGAGTTCAACACATCCTTAGCGTCACAGACAGTTGCATCGCTCCCCTTCCTCATTTTTTTTTCTTGATCCCTCCATCCATGGGTGGATAGAGGGGTCTGATTGATGATGGTGATGATACAAAAACCATATACAGTTATATGCGGCGTGTGTGTGTGTGTGTGTGTGTGTGTGTGTGTGTGTGTATTTATCTAATTGTATTATACAGGATTTGAGCTAAGCTCGTGTTGTCCCGTCTCTTTTCTATAAAAAAAAAATGTGTGTGTGTGTGTGTGTGTGTGTGTGTGTGTGTGTGTGTTTATCTAACTGTATCATACAGGATTTGAGCAAAGCTCGTGTTTCCCGTCTCTTTTCTATATATATTTATTATCCAAAATAGATTTAAACACATGAATGCTCTCTGCTGGCACCACCTCCTCCCAAAATTATTCCAGTTGTCTATAGTTCTCTTTGAAAAACTAAATTTCTTTACATCACTGAGGCATCGACTCTTCTTCAGCTTGAATTCATGCCCTCTTGTTCTTCCATCACCTTTCACAAAGAGGTCCTCTCTGTCCACACACTCTGTTCCTCTTACTCCTCTACACATAGCAATTAAATCTCCCCTCTCTCTTCTCTCTCTCTCAGGGTTGGCACTTTCGGCACTTGCAATCTCTCCTCATAAAACAACTCCCTCAAGCTTGGTGACAATTTTGTGGCCATCCATTGTATTCTCTCTAGTTTTCAGGTGTGTCTTTTCAAATGTGGTGACCATATAACTGCTGCATATTCCAGATTCGGCTTTATCATTGTCACTGTTAACTCTCTCAACATCTCGTCATCCACATAATTTAATGCCACTCTCGTGTTCGTCAGTAGCCTTAAGCTCCTCCAGTAATCCTGTTCATATGTTTTTCTGGCGATAGGTTATCCTGTATAGTCAAACCGAGGTCCTTTTCTTCCTTTGTCTTCCTTATTATATCATCTCCCACCTTATTCACGTACAGTCAGAGAAAGTTCCACATTACCCACTGTTCGGAGCATTGGTGGTCGATGAACGGTCACAATGCAGCAGCCAGACCTCACACGTCTGGTAACAGTGAGTGGGAGGGAGGGTGGCCGGGGGTAAGATGGTTTGGACAGTTGCTCGTCACAGTATCAATAGCCAATGATAATGCGCCCGACGTATTCTCAGAGTGCAAAAGCATATGTTGTTTGTAATTAACTAAGTCTGTCTACTTTACTGCATATATAATACATTGTCAGGTGATGTTTCACACGTAGATTCAGAAAACGAAGGTCAAATGTGGCTTACGATGTCGGAGGTATGCTTCTTTGCCCTCGTTATGTAATGTTCGATAAGAATGATACTGATCTTATAATTAGGACTTCCTTTGTCATTAAGTCAAAAGAAAAACGAAAAGTCTGTTAATCGCTCATACAGTTTTTTTTTTTCTATTACACACTACC
>JAGKTI010008009.1:0-34936 GCA_018397915.1 Birgus latro | reverse complement strand
ACCAACACCATAATATGTAAAGCAGCCCCAAGCCATGAGTGAGGCTGGGTATTTAACAAACTTGGAAGTGTACTTAGGATCCAGGGGGTCACTGCCTGGTTTGCGGTACACTCGTGATGAAGGGGTACCAGTGACAGTAAATGTTGACTCATCACTCCAAAGCACAGTTTTCCATTGCTCTTCACTCTAGGCAAGATATTTCTTACAAAATTTACTCTCTTTTTCTTCTGAAGTGCAGTTAGCAGTGGTTTGTTACGAGCACAAAAACTCCTGTAGCCCAGATCGTCATGCAACAGCTGCTGCACACTTCTGACAGACACATCTGACAGCAACTGTGGGTTCTTTTCTTTTAAATCCTGTGCTGTTAGCCTTGGATCCTTACTAACTTGCCTTGAGATCAGATGACGGGCCCTGAAGGTTGTCTTACGAGGTCTCCCAGGCTTGGGAAGTGGAGTGGGAGGAATGGCCTCCCCACTGTCCTTGAACTGCTTCACCAGTCTCTGCACTGTCCTCAGTCTAACACCATCTGATTTGCAATAAATGGGAGTTTGTGGCCAGCTTTGTATAAAGTAATCACTTCCACACGTTTGTGCTTGCTTGTGGTTACTTTAGGCATGATGAGAATGTGGTAGGTAACCAAATAACTGTGTTATCTGAGTCAAAACATGCCCTCGTGGTGCATCACACACAGAGACAATCCTCCTCCTGTGGCTGCCCAAACATAACTGAGCCTGCTCCTGTGGTGCCAAACCTATCAAGCAGGGTTGCCAGCTCCCGTTGAAAAAGCGTCAGCTCATTTCGCATCACAGGGGAGGGTAGTATTGACCCTACTTCACTTAACACGAAAAAGAATGACGTCGGCAAAAAAAGTCAATACTTTCCGCGCCTACTGTATATATATATATATATATACAGCCAAGTCGCCAATGGCGAGGATAATTCGTTCTGGGGCAATCCTGCACAATAGAAAACCGTGCCATAGAAATAACTAAACTCATGGGAAAAAATGGAATTTGATTCTGGACGGTTGCCCAAAGTCCCCCTTCTCACCCCAGTTTTCCCCATTTGCCCCCACTTTACACAGGCACACAATCAAGCAATTAGTCAATGCATGTATTACACACAAATTAAACACTAAACAATAAATAATAAAGGGCTTTAAGGGCATAAAATACTTCGACGACAATAGTGCTAAATTGGAAAGGGTAGGGTTGGGGGTTCCGAGGCAAGAGGCAGGCTACTGCCTGCCAGCTTGAGGCGAGCCTGGTGGTGCCTCAAGCTGCTGCTCGGTAAGGCTGTCTTCCTCCATTTCAGCCTCCTGAAGGAACCCTTTGAATTCTGCCTCTGACATCACTGAGAACGTGTCATCATCATATGCATGGGATGGACCAGTCTGTGGCATGGACTCTGGTGGTGGCATTTGTTAAGAGAATCGAGAGAAGTAGCGTGTAATCACCTCCTGTTGGAGCTCATTGAATCTCTTGTTATGGAGGTCCTTGTAGGGTGCTGCTGCTCTTTCAATTAAGTTAACAAAAATACAACACTTCCCCACATCTCCATCCCATTCCTGGACTCATTCCTTGAGCATGTCCACTCTCACTAATAAATCACTCAAGTTTTTCATTGTTGGTTCCCGCCTCACTTCCACAGTCTCACCGTCAGCCTGTCTGTCACTTTCACTTTCTACTGGAGCATCTCCCTTGATGACTTCATCCACCACAGCATGAAAAGAGTCGGTGCCACAGTTAACCAAGTCCATAACATCGTCTGCTGTTACCTCAGAACAACCAGGAACTTGACGGGCAATGTTCACAACCTCCTGCGGTTATTGCGCCAGGTCCTGTGGCTCGCCAGATGCAACAGGAGTCAAGGCACTAGGCAGGAGAAGGCGCCAAGCGTGGATGATGGTGGCCTGGCTTAGCTTGTCCGACGTCCTAAGCAGACTGTTGATGGAATCCTTAATATTATGCACTAACGCCAGAATGCCGATACACTTTGCATGTCCTTCGGTGTGGTGGGGTTATCTGGTAGACTGCAGGATGAAGGTACCATCATCTGCAGCCCTTCGTTCTCCTTTCGGGGATTGGGAAAGAAGTTACGGATGTTTGTGGTTGGCCTTTCATGATGGGCTGATGGGTGATGGCCCTTATTTTTTTTTTGTAATTATTATTATTTTTTTCTATGCAAGAAGAAAACAAAGGCCAGGAGCCCACAAAGATAAAACAAAAACAATACAAAAGAGAGCCAAATTCAAGATTCGTTCACTCTGAGATGCCTGGACACACTGAAAGACTGGAGATCATAGGAAGTAGGAAAAGCAGAAGAGGGAGACAGTTCCAGTGTTGACCTGTTGCATAAATGAAAGACTGGGAGTAATGGTTACCTCTTGCATTAGAGAGTTGGACAGAAAAGGGATGAGAGTTTGTTGCTAGCTGGGTGCTATGCACCCGCTGTAGAGGTGAAGAAATGCAAGCAGACAGTTCAGAGGAGCAGTGACCAATGAAGTAGCAATACAAAAGAGATGACGATGCAACAGTGCGGCGAAGAGACAGAGGTTGAAGGGAGCCAGTAAGAGAGAGAGGGTTAATGAGACGAAAAGCCGTTGACTACACCCAATTGAGAAGAGCTGCATGCAAAGAGCCTCCCCACACATGCGAGTTGTACTCCACACGGGCGAATAAAACCCGTGTATAAAGTCAACAACTGTGCAGGGGTAAAGAAGGTACAGAGTCGGCTTAGCACATCCAATCTTTTGGAAGCAGAATTTACAAGAGATGCAATACGATCTATCCAAGATAAATCCCGAGTGAATGAAACCCCAAGCATGTTCAAGGATGATGCAGGACTGAGCTGGATGTTTTTAAACATTAGTGGGTACTCCTGTGGAAGATTTTGTCAGGCTGATAGGTGTAAAAACTGAATCTTTGATGCATTAAAAACAAGATTTTTTTTATTTTATTTTTTTTGATGCCCAAAGCATATATTTATTCTGCCCTGGAATCTGGATGGCCTGTGACAGGCCGTGGCCTGGTAAGCAGTTGCCCATTTTGCCTATACGTGGTAATCCAGCCCTGGGTTGAGGACATGATGACATGAGGATGATTTGTCTGTGGGCACCCCCTCCAGGATTAAGGCACCTGGCTTTTGAAAGATATTTAGATAGATTGATGGACAGGATAAACATTCATAAAGCTGCCTCAGCCATCACAACACAACAGCTGTGTGATTGGCACAATATATGGGCTGCCCTGTATACCAGTAATGGTATTTATATAATGGTATTTATATATTTCACTGATGTCTTGCTCTCTCCACTGAACCATCAGTTTTTATATGGCACTATGTGCATTAAGTTAGGTTATGATAGTCTGTCCCTAACTGTACCTGTATCCTGTCAGTCTCTGCAGGATTGTTTGGGATAGGTTAATTTAGGTTAAAAACTATTATTCACAATTGTACCTGTATTCTGGTAGACTTTTTACAGGACTGTGTGTGTCATGTTGGGTTAGGTTAGGATCTTTTTTCATTAAATGTACCTGTATCCTGTCAGATTTTCTTTGGGATCGAGTGGGTCTGTCAGTCTCCCAGCCACGCGATGATTCAGATCCCTCAGAGGGAATGAGGGAAGCCTGGCTGTGGTCTTGGCAGGGGCTCTGATCACTGTTGCTGCTGCTGCTGCTGCTGCAACTGCTGTCACTATGACTGAGACTGTTCCTGCTGCTCCCTAGTTCATTTCTGCGGCCATCATCAGCACTACTGGATAATAAGAACATGAGCTATAGCACAGTTGCTCTCAGCTGATGCAATACAAAGATTATACACATGCTATAGAAAGTATAGACAGAACTTACCTCAGCTCACCCCTATTTGGGAAGGGTGGTCTAGATGATAATGACAATGACAATGGTAATGATAATATATCAAGTATATGTTGGAGCAGCCCTAGTGAGAGAGGGCAGTGTTTGGAAACTCCCTGTACTGTTGTTTGCAGATGATACTGTGTTGTTGAGTGAAGACGAAGGGGAGCTGCAAGGCTTGGTAGATGAGTTTAGGAGAGTGTGTAAGAAACGGAATCTAAAGGTGAATGTGGGGAAGAGTAAAGTGATGGTCTTCTAGAGAAGTGAAGCCAGTGAGTGTACAGTGAGATTGGATGGGAAGGAAATGGAGAATGTGAGTGAATTTAAGTACTTGGGCAGTGTGATTAGTAAGGATGGAAGTCTGGAGGGTGAAGTGCTCGAAAGGGTACAGCAGGGAAGGAAGGTTGCTGGTTCGTTGAAAGCAGTGATAAGAAACAGGGAGGTGAGCATGGAAGTGAAAAAGTTGTTACATGACAGTATTGTGATACCAACTCTGACATATGGAAGTGAAGCTTGGACCCTGTTGGAAGGACAGAAGCCAAGAGTGAGAGCAGTGGAAATGAGTTATTTGAGAGGAGCATGTGGAGTCACATGGAGAGACAGACTAACAAATGAGGAAGTGAAGGAGCGTTGTGGTGTGGTTGAGGACGTGATGGGAAGCGTTAGGAGAAACACATTAAGGTGGTTTGGGCATGTGGAGAGGATGGAGAGTGAAAGACTGATGAGGAGAGTGTATGTGAGTGAGGTGGAGGGGGCGAGAGGGAGGGGGAGGCCGAGGATGAGATGGAGGGATAAGTGGAGAGGTATATGAGAGAGGGGGGTGTGAGTTGGGAGCATGGTAGTGAAATGGCAGGGGACAGAGTGACATGGAGGCGATTTGTTTGTGGCCACCCCGTTCGAGATTGAGGTGTCTGGCAATAGATAGATAGATAGATATTTTAGCCTGACAGAACACGTAGCCACTGCATATAGCACTTGTATTATCATGTAAACACAAGCTTCGGTAAACTGCTTTTATCCTGACAAAATCACATACAGTAGTTTTATCACATTTGTTCTACCCAGACAAAGATTACTTGGTACACAGCTACAGTGTGCTTGCTCTAACCTGACAGACATCCCACACTCATTTCAGCTCAGTTGATAAAAAGTTGATCTGACAAGCAGTCATAGAAACTCAATCCAGCTGCTTTCTAGTTCATGTCTGCAGCCTTCAGTGGGTACAAACATCAGTTACGATTGGTTCCTTCTCACCTGATGGAACTGGCCAACTCCCAAAACTGAAATATGGAGAAATGGCTGCAGGATAATTAATGAGCCATTTTATAGGTCGCTGTCTAATCAATGCCCCCATCTGCCCATGAGGTCACAGAGGGTTTATTGTAGGCAAGTTGAAACTATCTATCTAGGCCTATAGCCAGATCCCTTAAGTGGTGGCCACAAACAAATTGCCTCAGCATTGCCCTGTCTCCTGTCATTATGTTACCCTCACCCCACCTCACACCCCAGTCTCTCATACACATTTCCAATCCATCCTTTCATCTCATCCTCGGTCTTCCCCTACCTCTCCTCCCCTCCCCTCCACCTCACTCACATACACTCCTCATTAGTCTCTCTCTCTCTCTCTCTCTCTCTCTATCTCTCTCCATCCTCTCCACATGGACAAACCACCTCAATGTATTTCTCAAAATGCTTTCTATCCTATCCACATCCACACCACAATGTTCCTTCACTTCCTCATTTGTCAATCTGTCTCTCCATGTAAGTCCACATTATTCATTTCCACTGCTCTCATTCTTGACTTGTGTCCTAACAAGGTCCAAGCTTCACTTCCATACGTTACAGTTGGTATCACAATACCATCATGCGGCAACTTTTTCCTTCAATGTTCGTTTCCCTATTTCTCATCACTGTTCT
This sequence comes from Birgus latro, assembly GCA_018397915.1. Taxonomy (NCBI): domain Eukaryota; kingdom Metazoa; phylum Arthropoda; class Malacostraca; order Decapoda; family Coenobitidae; genus Birgus; species Birgus latro. The sequence continues at coordinate 29,162 of JAGKTI010008009.1, read as the reverse complement.
CAAAGACTCAGCAACCTTTCTTCCCTGTTGTACCCTTTCAAGCATGCCACCTTCTGAACTTCCATCAATAATCATCACACTACCCAGGTACAGTACAGCACAGTAAGACCTCACTATAACGGACTAATTGGGGCCCAAGCCATTCCGAAAAAATGTGAAATTTCGATAAATGCGACATCCCGACTTACCCCTGCTAATCCGGACTTTTTCCGATATATCAGACATTAGTCCGGATTGCATCACTGGTTTTCACCACCATTGCAGTATTGTACTGTGTTATACCTTCACTACATTAATCAAATGGTATAATAATACTGTACTGTGCACTGAAAAACATGTCTTTTACTTGTCTTATTGTGGTGAACATAGCTGAAGTGGTCAGGCAGTCCGGACTGCTTCTGGCTTTATCGGACTTTTTCCGATATATAGGAGTTTAGTCCGGTAGCTCCTCGAGTCCGATAAAAGCAAATTCCGGTCTATTGAAGTCCATCATATCGAGGTGTTACTGTACTTAAATGCACCCACATTTTCCATTTCCTGACCATCCAGCCTCACTGTGCATTCAGTAACTTCAGTTTTCTCTCAGACCACAACTTTATTCATCCTACATTTGTCTCTAGCTTCTGTTTCTTACACATTCTCCCAAACTCATTCACCAGTTTCCCTTCATCTTCACTTAAAAATATAGTATCACCTGCAAATAACAGAACAAGACATTTTCATATGCTGCCAACTTTCATTAGGGTTCCTCCAACATTAACTGCTCTACCTTGTATCTCTTTCCATTCATATACAGACTGAACAACCATGCAGACAGGACACATCCATGTTTCCATCCAACATTCAGACAGAAAAATTTACTCAGTCCAGCATCCACATGCACTGCAGCCCTGACTCCTACATACATACTCTTCACGGCATTCAGCAGATTCCCATTTACAGTACTTCATTTACAAGGCGCTAAATCAAAGTTCCCGAAATTGAAAGAAGGGCAGAAACCGCTTGTTGTACAGTGTATGATGCTAGGTGACAGTGTACACACTCTTTGTTTGGTGTTGAGCAGGTGGACTCGTTCGCTGAATGTACGTTTCTTTATCATTTTTGGGGGGTTAGTTTGCAAATTTTGTGATCTCAAAAATGGAGGAAGTGAAAGAACAATGCGTGTGCATCACGTTTTGTGTGAAACTCAGCAAGAAGGCAGCTAACACTCAAAAAACAAGCATTTGGTGACTAAGAAGACAAATGCCCATAGAATTACCACACACTTCTTCCACCCCTTTTCCTTTGTACATGGGAATAATTATACTTGAATTCCACTCCTCCTGGACTCTACCTTCCTCCCAGACCAATCTGCACATCTTCCATATATCCATTCCACTACTATCTCTCCCCTGTACTTCACTGTTTCATCACAAACCCCAACAATTCCTGGAGCTTTCCCAATTCTGACTTTCTTCATCGCTTCCACTACATCCATCTGTCTGATATCTTCCTCCCTTCTCATTTCCCTCCTTCTCCCAACCATTCCCCAGCCTCTTTAATCACATTATTGTCATTCTCCATGTTTAACAATTCCTTAAAATATTCTCTTCATCTGCTCACTTTTTTGCCATTCTTCACTAGCAATCTGCCATTTTTTACCTTTCACTCCCTTATTAACTTCTTTATCCATCCATCCATCCATCATCCAAGCCTACATTGCCCCATGAGGAGTGCGGGAGCTCGGGGCTAGGCAAGTAGATCCTGATGTTTAAGATCAGAGTGACCAGCCTCACTCATCCTTGAGTGGCATTACATGAGAAATAAACCCCAACCACCCCTTGGATATTTATCACCCTGTCTAACTCTCTTTTCCTCCTTCCAGAACTTTTTCTTATATTCCCTCCATTTTACATTCAAATTCCTTCCAAACCCCTCACCCATTTTCTTCTTACTAGCCTTTCACCTCTTTATCTCTATATACTCCTCATAGGGTGGCACACAACTGGATGATGAATGAATGAATGATAACTCTCTCTTCCATCACTCAACTTCCTCCATGCCTCTGCATACCATCCACTCACTGTGTGCTTTCTTCTTTTGCGCTGTGGTTCGTCCCACCTCTTCATTCCATTCCACCATGCAACGCACCCCCTTTTGTCTTCTCTTCATCCCACACGCCACCTCATATGCTGCACAGATTTCTTCTGTGAATACCTTGCACACACCTTTCACCTCCCACATCTACTTTAAATCATATTTACCCAATCGCTCCTCCCTTTCCCTCTTATATTCTCCCTTTTATTTTTTCATGCTCTTGCAACCATTTTACCCTCTTTCTATGGACTGCTTCTTCCTGCTCTTCTCTCCTTCTATTTATCCATCACATTTGTACCTTGACTTTCTCAGAGAATCAACTTCCCCAACCTCTGTATGCTCTTGCATCCATCACATATCTTCTCATTCTCTCATCCACACACACATATTCAGTCACTGCCTTCCATTCATTCAGTTCATCACTGACCCTTCACCAGTTGTGCCTATAGATCATTTCATGCCTAAAGAGAGCAGTGGCTAACACCCACCCCTTCCCCACACAGATGTCCACCACACAACTACTATTCTCATCCATCTGTCATACTGAGCTTTTTCCCACTGTTTTAGTCTTTTAAACCTCTTTAATATGATGCCATAATGACACATATTTTGGGGCCACAGAGAGTTTCTTTGTAGGCAAATTGGGATCAGACTGGAAGGTTGGTTAACACATTCGATTTATGCAAGGTCTGTTTAGAAAATATCTTACCTTAGGCTCTAAAAAAATAAATAGCTAACCTGTTGAGCTAGATCGCTAATCCCCCGCAAAGGACCTCCCTTCTGACTTGACACATGTAGCCCAGCATTCTTTCCAATGCCTGAACATTTTTCATTGATGGTTTTCAGTATCTCCTGCAGGTGGTTCATTGCATTCATCATGATCTCTTCTCATCTCAAACTGGGAATCCTCAAACAGAGTTTTGTGTTTGAGGAATAACCAAAAATGCACGGAGTCAGGTCTGGTGAGTAGGGAGCCAGCCGGACCTGCAAGATGTTGTACTTGGCCAAAAATTCCTGAATCAGTTGAGAAGAATGGGCAGGCACATTATCATGGTGCTGCTTCCAACTTGCCGCTTTCCAAAGGTTTGGTCTTTTTCGCTGAACTGCATCACGAAGATGACGGACAACATCGAGGTAGTACTATAATTATTGTTGACAGTCTGACCTGGTGTGTATTTGTAATGTACAACATCATGGCAGTTGAAAAAAAAACTGTCAACATGCAGGTGAATTTCCCCTTGCTGCAGACCTGTCGTGCTTTTTTTGGCCAAGGCGACCCTGCATGCTTCCACTGGGACGACTGTGCAATGGTTTCTGGGTTGTACCTGTACACCCAAGTCTCATCTCCTAAGATAAAAGTCTCTGGAAAGTCTGGATCGCAATTTGCACACTCCAACATGTCTTGAGCAACGTTCATTCAAGAGAAGAGCTCATGACAAATGCGACAACATCTGCAGGGGACACCGAAAACCAACTTTGAAAAATGTTTCAGGCTGTGGAAAGAACACTGGGATACATGTGTCAAGTCAGACTGGGCCTACTTTGAGGGAGGATTAGTGTCCAAGCTCAACAGGTTAGCTATTTATTTTTTCAGAGGCTAAAGCAAGATACTTTCTGAACAGACTTCGTATGATGGGCTATTGATCTACAAGTGCATGGGATCCGAGTGCAGGGTACCCAAGGTTAACGCTTAACCCACACATACAGACGGGTCATGGTACAGTATATTGGTAGCACTGTGTATAGGTGTCACTCTCCACTACACATAAAAAGCATACAGGTAGAATTTTAAAATCTTCAAGAGTACAGGTAATACCAATGGTACTGTGGGAGAAGAAAACCATATGTTGTTTAGGAGACAAGAGCATAAGTGTATACTGGTGAATAAGATGGAAAAGGAAGAGGAGTGACTGAGAGGGTAAAAGAAGCAAGTACAGTATTGTACTGATAAAGCAGACTGGAAGTGGTAGTGATATGGCATCCCATGCTAGGCCTAAAGAACCTATAATAACTGTTGCAGCTTACTGTGAAAGTGGTAGGGATGTAGTACAATGTGAGTGGCATGGCAGTGTTGCTGGTGGGGTGTCTGCCTATACACAGACACATAGACAGATAAACATACAAACAGACAATAGAGAGACAGACAGAAAAAGAAAGATACACAGACAGGACAAAATGATACAGTGCCAGATAACAAAATGTAACCTGACCTAACCTACGCCAGCCAACCTGTAATGACTGTTAGAGCTGAGTGTGAGAGCAGCAGGGTCATGGTGTGGTGTGGGTGGTGTGGAGGTGTTGCTGGAGGGGGTGTCTGGTGGGGGCAGAGGGTGACGGTGATGATGGTCCTCAGGCACTGGGGGCAAGCTCTTCTGGGATGACATACGCGACAGGCTTCTTTCACCATTACCAACCACTGTCATCTGGTCACAAAAAAATAAAGATGGTAAGGTCATGTCCCTGTTACCAATTTGCAGGTAGTGGTATTGCTGGTAATGTGGTTAGCTGTCTGCTAAGGTACCATGCTAAAGAATAATAATAAAATAAAATAAAAATAAAGATTAAAAAATAATCTTAATATAATGCTCTACCTGTACATGAACACTATTATAAATGCCTAAATTCCATCTGGCCACTTGGCAAAGTCATCTTTTTGCTCCTAAACCTCTACCAAAAAAAAAAAAAAAAAATTGAACACCTTGGTAACACAAATGTTATAACAATATCACACACATGCACACACACACACACACACACACACACACACACACACACACACACACACACACACACACACAAACACTAAGAACACAATGCACAAACTCATATGGCACACACAAACATGCCCACGCAATACATACAGAAGACACAAATCGCACCCTGGAACAGTATATACCCACCTGGAATGATATCATGCTTGGTTCATACTGGGCTACCCTTGCATTTATCAAGTCACAATATATTAAGTGGTCACACTTTTACTGTACTACCCTATAACACACAACAATACAGCACGTAAATGAGACACCATACAAATCTATAACACTCTTCCACTTTTACATGCTTTCCCAGAATATGACTAGTCCATCTCTGTATAAGGATAACTATGGTGGAGGAAAATTTGATTTCAGTATTTTCTGTATGTGGTAGGTAGGGGTGCTCACCATGCACTCACTCGATGTAGTGCTGCTCCCGTATCAGCCCTTCTTTCCTTCCATCACTCTTCTGTCTTTCCTTCATTCTTTCCTCATCCTTCTGCCCATGGTTGACTTTACACTCCCTCTTCTGTCTTTCTTTCCTTCACTCTATCCTCTTCCTTCTCCCTGTGGGTGACTCTAAACTGAGTGAAAAGCCAAACGGTTTCCTGTACACCAGAAAACCATTTACTATGCTGGGTGGTAACCATATAACCAAATTTTGGTGCCTGGTGGTTTAGTGGGTAACATGGCTCTCCAATCAGACTGAGCCAATGAGAGTTTGCATCCATGAGGTGGCTGGAGTTTACTGCTCATGTAATGCCACTCAGGGATGAGTGAGGCTGGTCACTCTCATCCCAAATGCCAGGACCAACTTGCCTAGCCCCAGACTCCTACACCCCTCATGGGGCAATGTAAGACTGTCTATCTATCTATTGCCAGACACCATAATCCCGTAAGGGGTGGCCATTTGACTTTGAGTTATTTATTTTACGAGGAGGGGCACTAACCCTCCACCAACCCACTTGTTGACACGTAGGGAGCACGTATGGTTTGGTTATATGGTTACCACCCACCGTTGTAAATGGTTTCATGGCTTACAGGAAACCATTTGCCTTGTCACTCAATGTAATGCCACCTGTAAAGGAAAGAAAAGCAGTAAGAAATGACAGGAAATATAGGGGAAAGAGGAAGAAAGGAGGGCAGGCACAGAAAAAGAATGATAAAGGCTAAGGAAGAAGTAGGCAGCACTACATCAAGTGAGTGGATGATGGTCGCCACCACCTACCACTAAAGTAAGACTGGATGATGAATAAATTAATAGAATGTGTATTTACCTAATTGTGATATACAGGAAATGAGCTACGCTCGTGGGGTCCCGTCTCTGTTTCTCAATAAGTCAAATTTTGCCTTAAACTCGTTTAAGTTTTTAGACTGGACGATCTCTTTGTCCAGGCTATTCCACAGGTCTATGCATCTATAAGGAAAACTATATTTCTTGATGTCCTTCGAGCAGCTTGGCTTTAGTTTCAGTCCATGTCCTCTTGTTGCTCTCTCATCCCACACAAAAGGAATTTCTCTATCAATTTTATCTACTCCCATCATGGTCCTGAACACTGCAATCATGTCGCTCCTCTCTCTCCTTTCCTCTAAGGAAGGCAAATCCAGCCTTTCCAGCCTCTCTCTGTACGGCAAATCTGCCAGACTGGGGACCATCTTGGTTGCTGTTCTTTGTATTCTCTCAATCTTGGTTATATCTTTCTTTTTGTGTGGGGACCACACTACTGCTGCATATTCTAACCTGGGCCAGATCATGGCCACTATCAATTTTTTCATCATCTCCTCATCCATGTAATGAAATGCCACTCTTATATAGGTCAAGAGTTTATATGTCTCTCTCACGATCTTATTTATGTGCTTTTCAGGTGACAAACTATCCTGGACCAGCACTCCCAAATCTTTCTCTTCTCTCACATTTCTAATTGGTTCATTACCCATCAAATAATTCAATGATGGCCTCTGGGTACTTTTACCCATTTCCAATATTTTACATTTTTTTGCGTTAAATTTCATTTCCCACATCCGGCTCCAATCATGTATCCTATCCAGATCCTCCTGTAGCATTTTACAGTCCTCTTCAACCTCTACCTTTCTCAAGATCTTTGTATCATCAGCAAACAGGCTTGCATAGCTGTTCACTCCATCTACCATATCATTTACGTAAATCAGGAACATTACTGGTGCCAGCACAGAGCCCTGTGGGACACCACTTGTTACTTCCCTCCATCCACATGTCCTGTCCTTTATTACTGTCCTCATTTGTCTGTCACTCAAAAAGTCTCTCATCCATTCCAGGAGGCTTCCCTTCAGTCCTCCTATATGCTCTAATTTCCATAATAGTCGCTTGTGGGGAACCTTGTCGAAGGCCTTCTCCAGATCTAAGTATACACAATCCACCCAACCGTCTCTCTCCTGTAGCACGTCAATCGCACTTGAGTAAAAGTTCAACAAGTTGGAAACACATGACCTTCCACTTCTGAATCCAAACTGACTTTCAGTCAAAATATTCATCTCTTCCAGGTATTTTATCCATATATCTTTCAGGATTCTCTCACACAATTTCGCAACCATGCTGGTTAGGGACACTGGTCTATAATTCAGGGGTTCTTCCTTGTTTCCTCCCTTACAGATTGGCACCATATTTGCCCTCTTCCATTCCCGAGGCACTTTCCCCTCTTCCAAGGAGCACACAATTAAATTGTGAATCTTATCCGCCAGTTGTTCTCTGCATTCCTTCAGTACCCAATTAGAGATTCCATCCGGTCCTGGGGCCTTCCTTACATCTTGAGCTTCCAGTAATTTATACACTTCCTGCACTTCCACTTTTATATCTTTTATCACTACATTTCTTATCATTCCCTCTCCTTCCACAAACTCCCTTTCCTTAGTGAAAACCGACTGGAAACATTTGTTCATTACTTCAGCTTGCATTACTGCATCCTTGTAGACCTCTCCTTCTACTTTCAGTTTGGTGATTCCTTCCCTTTGCTTCAATTTGCCATTAACAAATCTATAAAACAATTTGGGTTCATCCTTACATTTGTCAATTATGCCTTTTTCAAAGTTCCTTTCTTCCTCTCTACGTATTCTTGTATATTCATTTCTAGTTCTTTTATATTCTTCCTTTTTCCTGATATTACTTCTCTTTTTCCATTTGTTCCATGCCATGTCCCTCTCTTTTTTCGCTATTATACACCTTCTATTAAACCACACCTTTTTCCTGTTTTCTTTCCCACTTACTCTTGGCACATATTTTTCCACACCCAGATTGTAGAGGTCTAAAAAGATATCCCACTTCCTCTGTATCTCTCTTGTTTCTCTGAATTTTCTCCAGTCCGCATTTTCAAAAAATTTTCTCAATTCTGCAAAGTTTGTTTTCCCAAAGTTGTATCTTCCTTGCCTATAAAGCTCATCTCTTGGCACCACGTTCCCTATTATCATCTGGAACTCAATGACCACGTGATCACTTTTTCCTATAGGACACAGATAATTTAATGATTCAATTACATCAGGTTCTTTGGATAGTAGCAAATCTAATCTTGCTGGTGTGTCATCACCTCTGAATCGTGTCTCTTCTTTAACCCACTGTGTCATTACATTATTCATTGCTATATTTAACAATTTAGTGCCCCACGAATCTTCGCTGCCTCCTGAGTCCCATTCCTCCCAGTTCACCTCTTTACAATTAAAGTCACCCATTAGGATTATATTGTTGCTTTTCTCGATCACTTTCTGTAGATAACTAACCATGTCTGACAACATCTCCTGGTATTCATCGTCATTCCATGCTCTCGTCTTAGGGGGAACATATACCACTGCCATATCTCTCTTACCATTCTCCCCAGTTTCTAGTTTCAAATTTATGGCTTCGGCCCTGCCCTCTGCAATTTCCACAGTATCTACGTTTATGTTGTCCTTCACTGCTATCATCACTCCTCCTCCCGTTTTTTCTCTTCTGTCTCTTCTCCATAATTTGTATTTCCCACCTCCCATATGAATATCAATATCTTCTTTCAATTTAGTCTCTACAAAGCACATAACATCAGGCTCGTGTGCCCTCAAAAAATCATTGATTTCTAACCTTGCCGATATTAGTCCATCAATGTTTGTGTACGCCACTTTCAAACTTTTTTCATCGTTTTTTATTCTCTCGTCTCTCCTTCCTTCCGTCGGTACCACTTTCTCAATTTCTGGTCCATAACTCTCCAATAAAACTCTGTCTTCTCTTTCTCCGTTCGTTGTTCGTTTTTTATCTTTGCTTCCTTTACTAACTCCTTTAATTTAGCTCTTTCCTCTTCATTTGCATCTCTCCTAATCCAAACATTTTTAAACCCCTCTTTCTCTGACAATTTCCACGTTCTACTTATGATTTCATTCACTATTACTTGGGACTTAAACTTTACTTTCAAGGGCCTTGCCCCACCATCCTCGTACTTTCCTAACCTAAACACTTCTTCAATCTCTTCTTGGGCTTCATTGTTTCCTTCCATAACCACTGCTACTATTTCTTTAGCCTTGCTCAGTTCCTCTCTCTCTCTTTCAGATCTTACTGTCATTCGTTTTTCTTTTATTCCTGAGATTATCACACATTTTTTCTTGTCTGCTACATCCCTGACCAAAGATTCTCTACTTCTTAGTACTCTAACCACTTCCTTCTCCACTTTTTCCTTACTTTGTTGTTCTATGATTTCCTTCAAATTTACATTTCCTTCCTCCTGTATTTTCTTCCATCCCTTATGTTGCTCCTTAATTTCCTGAATATGCTCATCTTGCCTCCTCGATTTTGATTCGTATTCATCTAGTTTACTTTTTATTCTGTCCCTTTCTTCTTCCAACCTCTTATTCTCCCTCTTCAGCTGTTTTATTTCATTTGATGCGGATTCGTTATTCGCCTTTAATTCTGTAACTTCTTTTTCTTGTTCCTCACTACGTGTGTTAACTTTTTCCAGACTATTCTGTAGGACTTTGATCTCTCTCTCTTGCTCTATGGTCCGTTCCTGCAGCTGCTTAATTACTTCCCATACCTTTTTTAACTCCTGGACATTCCTCTCCGCCATTTTCTCCACTCCTGCTACTCTCGTTTCTTGCAGCTTATCACTTCCTTTGCCTACATTTGGCTCGGTGAAGCCCACAAATTCCCCCTCGCCAGTTGTAAACAATCTTCCGTCTCTCTCCGCCATGATGCAACCATATGGAAACTTTCTTTTTCACTCTGTCTTGTATTTTTAGGGCCGAAACTTGCGTTTTTTTAAACTAATATCCGACGGGACCACCACTCACGCATTCAACCACATAATCACAATAGGCTATCTCCTTTTCGCTGCTAGTTCTGCGATTATTTCCCCTCGATCCAGGAGCAGCTCCGTCTCTCTCTCTCTGCGACCTGTGTGTGTGTGTGTGTTCTTACCTAATTGTTCTCCTTTAATTGTATCTTTACAGGAATAAGTCAAGAAAGTACTGTTCTGTGTATTAAACCATTTTTATCACACATATCCTGAAATTTATTAATAGTTTCGGCACACACTATTTCATTCAGTAGTGCACTCCACTGATCAATTGCCCTATTTGGGAATCTGAATTTCCTTATGTCTTTATCGCCTCTCTTTTTACACAGTTTTTTGCAGTGTCATTTTGCTGATGCTTCTCCATTGGTTATATATTCATTTATATCAATTTTCTCCTTCCCTGAGATGAACTTATATAGCAGAGTCATGTCTCCTCTTTTCCTTTTCTCCTGTAGTGTTGGTAGATTCAGTTTTTCTAGTCATTCTTAGATCCCATAGGATTTGTACCCATCTTGTAGCTTTTCTAGTCTTTCTTCATAGCTTAGATCCCTTAAGCTTGGTACCCATCTTCTAGCTGCCCTTTGTACTTTTTCAATCTTATCTATGTGTTTTTTGAGATGAGGATTCCAGACTACTGATGCATAATCCAGGGTGGGTCTGATGAATGATGTTTTTATCTTTCTCAGCATGTCTTCATTTATATATGTGAATGATATTCTCATATTAACAATGTATACATGTTATGTACCTTCTCACTGATGTGGTCAGCTAGAGATAGTCTGTTACAGATAATCACTCCTAGGTCCTTCTTTCTTCCTGATATGTGTAGGGTTGATCTTCCTAACTTATAATCCCAATCTGGTCTTTTCTCACTTTTACCAAACTTACTTACATGACACTTGTCCACATTAAATTCCTTTTGCCACTTATTGCTCTATTCATGAAGCTTCTTCAATCCTTCTTACAGCTCTTTGCAAGAATCTGAGTTAGTAATGCTTCTTTGTATTTTTGTATCATCCACAAACATATTTAGACAGCTTCCATTTCCAATGTTACTGTCTATGTCATTTACATATACCTGTACTAAAAACATAAATGGTGCCAATACTGAGCCCTGTGGAACTCTGCTGAACACTTCCCTCCATACTGAGTAGTTTCCCCTTAATATTGTTCTCATTTCCCTTTTTCTGAGAAAATCCTGCATCCAACAGTACAGATTGCCTTGAATACCTCCTTGATGGTAGAGTTTCCATAAAGTCTTTGGTGCAGTACTCTGTCAAATGTTTTCTTGAAATCTAAATTGATACTGTCCACCCACCCTTCACTTTTCTGTAATGTTTCTGTAACTCTATCATAGTAGCTTAACAGCTTAGTAACACATGATTTTCCCTTTCTAAAGCTGAACTGCCTTCCTGTTATCATACTGTGTTCTTCTAGATGGTTTACCCAAACTTTTCTTAACAGCTTTTCTAGTATCTTACAACACTGGTCAGTGATACTGGTTGGTAGTTAAGTGGATTCTGTCTATTCCCTTTCTTGTATAGGAGAACAATTTTTGCTTTCTTCTAAATATCAGGTAGTTTACCTTGACCTAAGAATTCCTTCACCATTAAACACAATGGTCAGATTAACTCTTCTGCACATTCATGTAGCACCCAGCATGAAATTTCATCACAATAATTTGCTTTTCCTTTGTCTAATTTACTTAACTCTTCATGAACATCTTTTACTGATATTTGTATATCTGGTAATACATGTGAGTATGCATGTTCCATATCATCTCTTTCAAAATTATTCTCTTTTGTAAAAACTGATTGGAAGTTTTTATGAAGTGCTTCACCAATATCTTTCTCTTGAGTATAGATGATCTCCTCATCCGTAATGGATTGTATTTTATCTTTAACTTTGGTTTTGCTTCTGACGTAGCTGTAAAAGAGCTTAGGTTGCTCACGACTTTTATTTATAATGTCATCCTCAAACTGTTTCTGAGCCTCCCTCCTTATCTTTGTACTGTATATAATTTCTTGTCTGTTTATAGTTGTTATATGCCCTCTCACTATTGTATCTTCTGTACCGTATCTATTCCACAGCAAGTTTCTTTTTCTTTTGATTTTTACAATCTGTATTAAACCGTTTCTTTATTTTCATTTCTGTTTCTTTGTGGTGAGGGATGTAATTTTGGACTCTTATTTCATAAAAATCACAGAATTTTCTATATACTGTGCAGTATACAGTAATATTTAAATCTCGTCCTTGAAGCTCCTTTTCCCAATCTGTTTCTAAGAAGTATTTCTTCAGGTCATGATAATTGCCATTTTTGTAGTTTAGACTCTCTTTGTAACTCTCATAACTGGTAACATGCAAACTCGAAGTTACAATTTAATACTGCATGGTCACTTTTGCCGAATGGAGGGTGATATATTATACTGTCTATCATTTTCTTGCCTAGTAAATATAATATCAAGTATTGATGGATCATCAAGTCCTCTTTTTCTGGTGTTTTCCTTTACATGCTGTGTTAGGAAAAACTGCACAAGATCCAGGAGGTTTTGATCCCAACAGCTTTCATGGCTTCTTACATATAGGGTATTCTCATTTATTCTGTACTGAAATATCCAATTAACAGAATTCTTTTAGATTTCTCTTCCATTCGATGTAGTAATGCTCTTAAATTTGGGTGGCATGTATAAATTTGCTGAAATTAATTTCTATTCAGATGTGTTAATCTCAAATCCAATCAGTTCCACTTGTGAGGATAGGATATATCTACTTTTATTTCTTTCACTTGTAGATTTTTCTTTGTGAAGATTATAATTCCTCCTCCTTTTCTTAAATTTCTGTCTCTTCTCCATACATTGTATTCCTCTAAGTTTAGGGTATCAACTGATATCTTTGGGGTTAATTTTGTTTCAGTTAGGTAAATAATATGTGGTTTCTTTTCTTTGGTACCAGTATAGTCGTCTCTATCTATCTATTGCCAGATGCCTTAACCCTGTAAAGGGTGGCAACAAACATATCAGCCTCCATGTCGCTGTCCCCTCCACCATTTCACTGCCCTGCTCCCAGGTCACACCCCACTCTCTCATATACCTCTCCACTCCATCCCTCCATCTCATCCTTGGCCTCCCCCTCTCGCTCCCCCCCTCCACTTCACTCACCTTGTCAGTCTCTCGCTCTCCATCCTCCCCACATGGCCAAACTACCTTAATGTGTTTTTCCTAACACTTCCTATCACATCCACATCCACACCACAACACTCCTTCACTTCCTCATTTGTCAGTCTCTCTCTCCATGTGACTCCGCATGCTCCTCTCAAATAACTCATTCCTATCTTTAATATTTCAGACACCATTCTGTCAACATTTGAGTATATCAACTTAATCATCTTGTTTACATACTTGCCATAACTTGAGTCTACTACCTTCTTCCTTTTTATTCCCTGTTGGTTATGTGCCACTTTCATACCTGCAATTCAAGTATAGGTACTTAAAAAAAAAAAAAAATGTACTCTTCTTCTGATCTTCCCTCATTCACTGTTTTTGCCTCCACCCTCCTCTCCTTTAGTACTATATTCCCAATTCCTCCTGAGTTAGGCATCTTTTTATCCATATGAATTTAAATTCCTCTTTTTCCAAGAGTTTGTTTGCATTTTTTAGTATTTCCTCCACACTGCTCACACTCTGGAAGGTTACTTTCTGAGACCCTGACTAATTTCTCTCATATTTCCCTAACCTTTTATGTTCCTCTATGTCTTTATCACAGATTTCCTCTGATACTTCCTTCAATATGCTCATTATATTTGTCATCTCCTTTTTGTCTCGAAATTTTGTTTTTTATTTCTTTTTCATCTATACCAGTGACTACTATAGATTTGTTGATATCTGCTGAATCTTTGACCAATTTTGGGTTGTTTTGGATTATTTTTTTCACTTCCTTTCTGATGTTTTTTTCTTTACATCTTGTTTCTAAGTCTTTCCTTACTTTCACCATTTCAGCATACGTACTTTCCACATCATCTTTGTAATTTTGAATCACTTCATTCACCTGGGTTATATTCTCTTCAGTATCACTGTTTTGGTCTATCAGACTGCCTGCTTGCCTATTTGTCTCTGTATCATTACTGAACTCCTCCATAATACTCTCATGGTTGACAACTGCACTTGTCATTTCACTTATCTTCCTTCTAAGAGAACCCACCTCAACTGATAGCTCTACTATTGTTGTGTCTATTTTGTTTAGTTCCTTTACTAATATTTCATTTCCTTTTATTCTGCATGCACAATTGGTTCTTAATTTCACCCATTTCACTCTGAAAAGCCTTCTCCAATTTATTCTCCCTCTCTACTAATTTATTTGTTTCCATTTCAACCAGTTCTGGGTAATCATCATCCTGTTTTCTACCTTTATGCACTTTCTTATTCCTTCCATATTCACTTTACTAAAGATGGTGCTCATCTTGTGTTTTTTTTTTTTTTAATGTGAGGAAGAAGGACCCAAAGGCTGAGCCCACAAAACAGTTCCTTAAAAAAAAAAAAAATACAACAGAAAGCCAGGTTTAAGATTCATTCATTTTGAGATGCCTGGACACACTGTGTTTGAAAGACTGGAGACCATAGGATGTAGGAAATACAGAATAAGGGAGACAGTTCCAGAGTTGCCCCGTTGCATAAATGAAGGACAGAGAATAACAGTTAACTCTTGCATTGGAGAGTTGGACAGAAAAGGGATGAGAGTTTGAGGTGGAGGGATGCAAGCAGACAGTTCAGAGGAGTAGTGACCACTGAAGTAGCGATAGAAGAGAGATGAACAGACAACAGTGCAGCGAAGAGACAGGGGATAAAGGGAGCCAGTAAGAGGAGGAGGGCTGATAAGACGAATAGCCTTTGACTCCACCCTATTGGGAAGAGCTGTATGTGGGGAGCCTCCCCACACATGAGAGTTGTACTCTAAACAGGGGCGAATAAAACCTGCGTATAAAGCGACAACTATGCAGGGGTAAAGAAGGCATGGAGTCAGCTTAGCACACCTAATCTCTTGGAAGCAGATTTTACAAGAGATGTAATATTATCTTTCCAAGCTAAGTCCCAAGTGAATGAAACCCCAAGCATGTTCAACGATGATGCAGGATGGAGCTGGATATTATTAAACATTAGTGGGTACTCCTGTGGAAGATTCTGACAAGTTGATAGGTGTAAAAATTACGTCTTTGATGCATTAAAAACACCAAGATTATTTTTACTCCAGTCAGAGATATAAGCCAAGACAGACATTAGGTTTGCCACTGCCTCATCCCTTGTTTGTTGAAGTAATTGCTGAGATGGACGCTGCAAGAACAGAATGGAAAGGTGAAGGGTGGAATCATCAGCGAACGAGTGGATAGGGTTAGATGTACAGCTTAGAAGATCACTGATGAATAAAAGGAAGAGAGTTGGTGATAGCACATAGCCCTGAGGAACACAACTGTTGATAGATCTAGGAGAAGAACAATGGTCACCTATCGCAGCAGCTACAGAACTACCAGAAAGGAAGCTATAGATGAAGGGACAGATAGAAGGATAGAAACTGTAAGAGGGCAGTTTGGAAAGTAAAGATTTATGCCAGACTCAATCGAAAGCCTTCAAGATGTCAAGTGCAATGGCAAAGCTTTCGCCAAAGTCCCGGAAGGAGGATGACCAGGAGTCTGAAAGGTAGGTGAGAAGATCGGCAGTGGAGCATCCCTGATGGAACCCATACTGACGATCAGAATGAAGGTTGTGATAGGAAAGATGCTTAAAAAATTTTCTGTTAAGAACAGACTCGAAAACTTTTGAGACACAGGATGTTAAAGCAATTGGACAATAGTTAGAGGGTTAGGAATGATCACCCTTCTTTGGGACTGACTGAATGAGGGCAAACTTCCAGCAAGAAAGAAAGGTACAGGTTGAACGACAAAGGCGAAAGAGTTTACCTAGGCAGGGTGTGAACATGGAAGCACAGTTCTTGAGGACAACACGAGGGACTCCAACAGGCCCATATGCCTTGTTAGTACTGAGGCCAGTAATGGCAGAAAATACATCAGCTGAAGAAATTTTAATGTCAGCCATAAGGAAGTCAGAGGGGAGAAGTGATGGAGGAACAGCACCGGAATCATCTAAGGTGGAATTGGAGAAGAAAGTGTGAGCGTAGAGATCTGCTTTCTCAGTAGAAGAAATAGCTACAGAACATCAGAGTAGAAAAGAGGAGGGAAGGATGATGAGGTAAAGTTGTTAGACAGGTTTTCGGCAAGGTGCCAGAAGAAGCAGGAAGAATTCAAGTTGGAGAGTTGAGAGCATTTTGTATGGATGAAATTAATTTTAGCAGAGCGAAGAACAGACTTAGCACGATTCTGGGAAGAAACATAAAAATGATGTGATTCAGGGATGGGTTGGCCCTCTCCTTGCTGCGGACAGCATTAGAACAGGCGAGATTAAACCAAGGCTTTCTTGCATTGTCAAAGGATATGAGAAAGGAATGTATGCTTCCATGCCCGAGAGGATAACCTCCGTAATGTGCAGGGCACACTCAGATGGCTCCCGGGCATGGAAGCAATAATTATTCCACGGAAAATCAAAGAAGTATTGCCTGAGGGCCTCCCAATCCGCAGCTCCAAAGTGTCACAGATGATGTTTCTTTGGAGGGTCTACAGGCTGTATCAGAGCGACAGGACAGGTTAAGGTAATAAGGTTATGATCCGAGGAGCCCAACGGAGAGAAAAGATTAACAGTGTAAGCAGAGGGATTAGTTGTTAGAAAGAGGTCAAATATGTTTGAACTCTCTCCAAGGTGGTCAGGGATACGGGTCGGGTGATGTACAAGCTGCTCTAGGTCATTAAGGATAGAAAAGATGTAGGCTTGTTCACCAAATGAATTAGTGAAAGGAGAGGAGAAGCCAAAGGTGGTGGTGAACAGTGAAATCTCCTAGAATGGAAATTTCAGAGAAAGGAGAAATGGACAGAATGTGTTCCATCGTAGAAGTAAGATAGTTGAAGAATTTTTGATAGTCAGTAGAATCAGGAGATAAGTAAACAGTGCAGATATATTTAGTCAGAGAATGGCAGGAGAGCCAAAGCCAGAGATTAGTGAATACTGAAGAATCAAGTTCAGGAACACAAGAGCAAGATAGGTCATTGCGTAAATGTACTCAACAGTCACCTTCGGCTTTGAAATGAATATAGAGAAAGTAGGAGGATACAGAAAATGGTTTGCTGTCAGTTGCCTCAGACAGCTGAGCCTCGGTAAAGAAGAGAAGGTGAGGTTTAGAGGAGGAGAGGTGGTGTTCAACAGAAAGTTACAGGAAAAGCTGTAAATATTGCAGAAATGAAGAAGAGGTGAGTCAGACAGTGGTACCAGGAAGCTCACAGAATCATCACCTGGAGAGGGGCGGATAGTGGGGGCTTTTATGGTCCCCCCTCCCAAGGACTCCAAGGCATGGTTTACGTGCACCATTTTCCTATGTTTTAATTTTGAAAAGGAAGTGTAGTGTGTACTGTGCATGTAGACTGGTATTGACAGTTAGAGAAACTTGTACTGGATAGCATGTTGGCCTACTCTCTGTGTTACTGAACCACTGAAAAAGTTCAGCAAAGGGGGATGGTCAGGAACTAGTCCTGAGGGCTGATGAAACGGGAACTTCAGCTCTTCCTGTCATCAGCTTTCCATCCACCTTGGGAGTACTGCCCTGCTCGACTGGGGCTACAGTCTACTCCCTGAGAGATCCTACTTACAAGTCTGCATCTCCTTGCTCTTGCCTGGTGATAGATGAAACAGATGATGAAGCGTTGATCAGCGCATTCCTGCACTAATTGGCTGTATTCTGTTTTTTGGACAACACTTTTGCTTATACAGTACTTGCTTTAATATATCAAAACACCATTTAGTTTAACCTAGCACAGAGCCTGACTCATATAATGATACAATTTAGATGTGGCCAGTTGTGGCCAAGGGTGGCCACTGTGGAACGAGGAGACACACGTGTTGACTCTGACGCTGCCTGTGTGTGTGTGTGTGTGTGTGTGTGTGTATTTACCTAATTGTATTTACCTAATTGTGATATACAGGAAATGAGCTACGCTCGTGGGGTCCAGTCTCTGTTTCTCAATAAGTCAAATTTAGCTTTAAACTCGTTTAAGTTTTTAGACTGGACGATCTCTTTGTCCAGTCTATTCCACAGGTCTATGCATCTATACGGAAAACTATATTTCTTGATGTCCTTCAAGCAGCGCGGCTTCTTCAGTTTCAGTCCATGTCCTCTTGTTGCTCTCTTATCCCATAAGAACAGATCTTCTCTATCAGTTTTATCTGCTCCCATCATGGTCCTGAACACTGCAATCATGTCACCCCTCTCTCTCCTTTCCTCTAAGGATGGCAAATCCAGCCTTTCTAGCCTCTCACTATATGACAGATCTGCCAAACTGGGGACCATCTTGGTTGCTGTTCTTTGTATTCTCTCAATCTTGTTTATATCTTTCTTTTTGTGTGGGGACCACACTACTGCTGCATATTCTAACCTGGGGCGGATCATGGCCACTATCAGTTTTTTCATCATCTCTTCATTCATGTAATGGAATGCCACTCTTATGTTGGTCAAGAGTTTATATGTCTCTCTAACTATCTTGTTGATGTGTTTTTCAGGTGACAAACTATCCTGGATCAGCACTCCTAAATCTTTCTCTTCTCTCGCTTTTCTGATTGGTTCGTTACCCAACATATAGTTCAGTGATGGTCTCTTGGTGCTTTTACCCATTTCCAATATTTTACATTTTTTTGCGTTGAATTTCATTTCCCACATCCGGCTCCAGTCATGTATCCTATCCAGATCCTCCTGCAGCATTTTACAGTCCTCTTCAACCTCTACCTTCCTCAAGATCTTGGCATCATCAGCAAACAGACTTGCATAACTGTTTACTCCATCTACCATATCATTTATGTAAATCAGGAACATTACTGGCGCCAACACCGAGCCCTGTGGGACACCACTTATTACTTCTCTCCATCCAGACATCCTGTCCTTTATTACTGTCCTCATTTGTCTGTCTCTCAAAAAGTCTTTCATCCATTCCAGGAGGTTACCCTTCAGTCCTCCTATATGCTCTAGTTTCCACATTAGTCTCTTATGGGGTACCTTGTCAAAGGCCTTCTCCAAATCTAAATATACACAATCCACCCAACCGTCTCTCTCCTGCAGCACATCAATCGCTCTTGAGTAAAAGCTCAACAAGTTGGAAACACATGACCTTCCACTTCTAAATCCAAATTGACTTTCAGTCAAAATATTCATCTCTTCCAGATATTTTATCC
Organism: Birgus latro; assembly: GCA_018397915.1. Classification (NCBI taxonomy): domain Eukaryota; kingdom Metazoa; phylum Arthropoda; class Malacostraca; order Decapoda; family Coenobitidae; genus Birgus; species Birgus latro. Next base: position 9,731 of record JAGKTI010008009.1, on the reverse strand, counting down.
ACCTATCTTTCAGAACCTTTTCGCACAATTTTGCAACCATGCTGGTTAGGGACACTGGTCTATAGTTCAGGGGTTCTTCCTTGTTTCCTCCCTTATAAATTGGTACCACATTTGCTCTCTTCCATTCCCGAGGCACTTTCCCTTCTTCCAGCGAACACACAATTAAACTGTGAATCTTATCTGCCAGTTGGTCTCTGCATTCCTTCAGTACCCAATTTGAAATTCCATCTGGTCCTGGGGCTTTCCTTACATCTTGAGTTTCCAGTAATTTGTACACTTCCTGCACTTCCACTTTTATGTCTTTTATCACTACACTCCTAGTCACTCCCTCCCCCTCCACAAACTCCCCTTCATTAGTAAAAACTGACTGGAAACGTTTGTTCATTATTTCAGCTTGCATTGCCGCATCACTATAGACCTCTCCTTCTACTTTCAGTTTGGTGATTCCTTCCTTTTGTTTCAATTTGCCATTAACAAATCTATAAAATAATTTGGGTTCATCCTTACATTTGTCGATTATACCTTTTTCAAAGTTCCTTTCTTCCTCTCTACGAATTCTTGTATATTCATTTCTAGTTCTTTTATATTCTTCCTTTGTTTTGTTATTACCTCTCTTTCTCCATTTGTTCCATGCCATGTTCCTCTCTTTTTTTGCTATAATACACCTTCTATTAAACCACTCTTTTTTCCTGTGTTCTTTCCCACTTACTCTTGGAACATATTTATCCACTCCTGAATTATAGAGGTCTAGAAAGATATCCCACTTCCTCTGAATCTCTCTTGTTTCTCTGAATTTTCTCCAATCTGCATTTTCAAAAAATTTACTCAATTCCGTAAAGTTTGCTTTCCCAAAGTTGTATCTTCCCTGCCTATGGAGCTCATCTCTTGGCACCACGTTCCCTATTATCATCTGGAACTCAATGACCACGTGATCAATTTTTCCTATAGGACACATATATTTCAAGGATTCAATTACATCAGGTTCTTTGGTTAGCAGTAAATCTAATCTTGCTGGGGTGTCATCACCTCGGAATCTTGTCTCTTCTTTGGCCCACTGCGTCATTACATTATTCATCACAATGTTTAACAATATAGTGCCCCACGAATCTTCGCCGCCTCCTGAGTCCCATTCCTCCCAGTTCACCTCTTTACAATTAAAATCACCCATTAGAATTATATTGCTGCTTTTCTCAATCACTTTCTGTAGGTAACTAGCCATGTCTGACAACATCTCCTGGTATTCATCATCAGTCCATGCTCTTGTCTTAGGTGGAACATATACTACTGCTATATCTCTCTTACAGTTCTCTCCAGTTTCTAATTTCATGTTTATCACTTCAGCCCTACCCTCTCCCATTTCCACAGAATCTATATTTAGGTTATTCTTCACTGCTATCATCACTCCTCCTCCCATTTTATCTTTTCTGTCTCTTCTCCACAATTTGTATTTGCCATCTCCCATATGGATATCAATATTCTCTCTTAACTTGGTCTCTACAAAGCACATAACATCAGGTTCTTGTACCCTCAAGAAATCGTTGATTTCTAACATTGCCGATATTAATCCATCAACATTAGTGTACGCCACTTTCAAACTTTTTTCGTTATTACTTATACCGTCTTTTCTCCTCCTCTCTGTCGGTACCACTTCCTCAATTTCTGGTCCATAACTCTCCAATAAAACACTGTCTTCTCCTTCTCCGTTCTTTGTTCATTTTTTGCCATAGCTTCCTTTACTACCTCCTTTATTTTAGCTCTTTCTTCCTCATTTGCATCTCTCCTTAACCAGACATTTTCGAATCCCTCTTTGTCTGCTAATTTCCATGTCCTATTCATGATTTCATTTACTATTGCCTGGGACTTAAAGTTCACCTTCAATGGCCTTGCCCCTCCTTCCTCATACTTACCTAACCTAAACACTTCTTCAATCTCTTCTTGGGCTTCATTGTTACCCTCCATGACTATTGATAATATTTCTTTAACTTTACTCAGTTCTTCTCTTTCTCTTTCAGATCTTATCGTGATACGCTTTTCTTTTACCACTAAAATAATTACACATTTTTCTTATCTGCTACATCCCTGACTAGAGCTTCTCTACTTTTCAATACCCTAACCACTTCCTTCTCCACCTTTTCTTTGCTTTGTTGTTCAATAATCTCTTTCAAATTTACATTCCCTTCTTCCTGAATTTTCTTCCACCCCTTTTGTTGCTCCTTGATTTCCTTAATATGTTCATCTTGCATCCTTGATTTTAACTCATACTCGTCTAATTTACTTTTCATTCTGTCTCTTTCTTCTTCCAACCTCCTATTTTCCCTCTTGAGGTGTTCTATTTCATTTGTGGCAGATTCGTTACTGACTTTTAATTCCGTGACTTCTCTTTCCTGTTCTGCACTGCGTGTGTAAACTTTTTCCAGCTTGTTCTGTAAACCTTTGATCTCTCTCTCCTGTTGTAAGGTCCTCTCCTGCAGCTCCCTAATTACTACCCATACCTTCTTCAATTCCTGGACATTCTTCTCCGCCGTTTTTTCTACTCCTGCTACTCTTGTTTGATACAATTTTGAACTTCCATTTCTCGCATCTTCGTCAGAGAAACCCACAAATTCACTTTCGCCAGACGTAAGCAAACCGCCGTTGCTTTCCGCCATGATGCAACCATATGGAAACTTTTCTATACTGTATCTTGCTCTCTTTATCCCAAAGCCCGCTTTTTTTTTTTTTTTTTTAACTAATGTCCGACGGGACCACCACTCACACACTCATTTCCATAATCACAATAGGCTGGTTTCCTTTCGCCGCTGATTCCACGATTATTTCCCTCCGGTCCAAGAGGACGTCTGTCCAAGTCGGCGACCTGTGTGTGTGTGTGTGTGTGTGTGTGTTTTATATGCTAGGTACACACTGTAATTAGTTGTGTGACTGTGCATCATTAATATGCTAAAATATCATCTGTGAATAATTAACCCTCCTCAGGTAGACCTACAGTTTCGCTTACAACTTAGGTATGCCTGGGTCTGTCAGACCCAGCTTTTAAAAAATGCTGTGGTGTCACACATGTTTTATATAATGAATTCCTGAATATCCTACAATGTACTAGGTCTTATCAGTTACAAAACTGTGAATAAGTTTTAATTCATTGATCTCCACATATTTTTTCAAAAATTATATTAAAAAAAGCTAAACTAAAAGTTTTTCTTTTTTTTCCAGTCACCATACATGAAAACAAAGAACACTATGAGCCTGGTGCTTGTGTTACAACTTAAGGGATGGAGGACCTTCATTATGGGCACAGTGGATCCCACACAACATAAAATCAACTTGCAAACTCATAGTGAAAAACTCTCCCCCCTCCTCAGGTACACCTGGGTCTCACGGACACGACATGCAATTCTGAGTGATGTACTGCAAAAACACAGAGACATGAAAGTAACCCCCCTACACCCTCCATGGGTACAAAAAGTTAGGAAGCTATTGAGAAGGACATGGATCCCAGGCATCTATAAGTTACTGAATTATACCATCAAAAAAACTGCAAGGTCTGTCAGGACCAGGTGTACCTGAAGAGGGTTAGGGGGGTGGCTGTCCCAACACAGGAGGCAACACCCTACCACCATGGACCAGGGTTCTCCTGCCACATGCCCAGCTTGTAGATTAGGTGGGGGTAGATGCCATGAGGCACTTTGCCAGTGTTCATCTCCAAAATACAGGCTTGAGCCAGGGGTGGGATATTCACCCAATATCCTAGGATAAAAGGCCACTGCATCATTTAGGTTACCACAGTTACCTCCCTTAGATGTTACCCTAGGTACTCGTTGTACCTACCTACCAGAATGGGTGGATGGTCACCTGAGTCAAGTGATGTCAGCTGCCCTCACAAGGATTTGACTCCCGTGCTAATGGGCCGGCAGCTTTGCAGTCAATGATGCTAACCACTCAGGCCTCATGGTTTTGTAGATTAAACCCACACAATACATTGCACATATTGGAGCACTGTACAGCACACTCCACACTAAGATACAGACACAACATAAACAGTGTAGAGAATCAACAGGACAACCCCATAGGGGCAGCTGATTACTTGAAGTCGATGAGTCTGCTTGATCAGACAGACCAGAATGGAACATCACCAAAATTATTAATGAAAATAATATTCCATAGTTTGAGGGTTCCTAAGTAAACATAAATACATGAGCAGTGAGTAAAGGTGTGGTGAGCTAAGCTCAGTACTCCCCTATTTACTATTTGTAATCAGCTATATGTGCACTGTGATCATCACCTGTGTAAGTGTGCCAGGATTAAACTAATATCATCACTGAATTATTAATGTGAATGATTTTCTTTTGGTAGGTGGGGGCACTCATCATCCACTCACTCGATGTAGTGCCGCTCTCAGGTGACTGCCCTTTCCTCTCTTCTTTCCTTCTTTCCATCCTTCCTCTTATGTCTTTCTTTCCTTCATTCTTTCCTCTTCCTTCTCTCTACTTGTGACTCTAAACTGAGTGAGAATCCAAATGGTTCCTGTAACAGGAAACCATTTCCTATGCTGGGTGGTAACCATATAACCAAATTATGGCACCTGGTGGTTTAGTGAGTAGTTAAGGTGCTCCAATCGGATTGAGCCTGGGTAGGTTCATATTCAAGGGCTGGCTGGGGTTTAGTGATCATGTAATGCCACTCAGGGATGAGTGAGGCTGGTCACTCTCATCTTAAATATCAAGATCAACTTGCCTAGCCCCGGGCCCATACACTCCTCATGGGGCAACAAAGGATTGGGTGATGGATGGATGGATGGAATGATTTCCAATAGTTTGGGAGTCTCTAAACGCACAAAATAAGTTAAAGGAGAGCAACTCTGTCTGACCTCCTTATAAATAGTAGTCCTATGCACCCCATGTCATAACACTGGGCTCACTTCTTCATGAGCCTGGGGTGCAACTACTATTATTACTACTTATTAAAGCTAGTAGACATAACTACTACATAAATACTTCCCTACCTGGTCTTCATCAGCAGAGAAGAAGGCTTCTGACTGGGTCTCGCTGCCAATAGATATTGTCCTCTGAACGCTGGCCAACAAACTCTGCTGACTGGAAAGTGACTGGCGGGAATTTGACTCACGCATCCCGCTGACTGACAGCCTGTGGCCACTGGCGGCATGAAGAGGCAGCTCTGTCTGCAGGGAAAGGCTGGAGGGCATCTTACTCTGACGGCTGGAGCTGACATTATCGACAGAGCGGCGGAGATCCGACAGACTGCCAGGAGATGACAGACCCTCGCTGGCCCCCGAGACTCCAAGAACCTTATCCTTGCTGGTGCTGGGCAGCGTGGCTGAGTCGGTGGTGCCACCAGACCCACGACTCTCCATCTCTGTCATGTGCAGGCTGGAGTCATGGCTTGTTACTGAAACTTCACGGTGGAAGCTGTGGTGTGGGTTTAGACGATCAGTATGGGTATCAGAGGTGTTTAGAGTGGAGCTAGTCCTCACTGCATGTGTGTCGGCTGGGGTGGCTGGAGAGGCACTCTTGACATAGCCAGAGCTGAGGGCACAGTGGTCCTTGCTGGTGCTGGTGTGGGGGTCATACAGAGAGTGGCACAAAGCAGCATATGCATCCAATGGGAACACTAGATGGTTGGCCTGTAATATGCTCTGACCATACCCGACACCTTCATCAGCCTGGTTTACTCTGAAATAATAACAAAAATGTAATTATCATTTCATGGTGGTAACAACTCAAATACTATACTCACGCTAATGCCGGATGATATTATTCTGCTGAGTGAGTACAGGAGTCTGAGACTTTCAACACTGACACCATAACACCTCTATCGGGTGGGTTTACTCTGAAATCTATGAACAATTAATTAACATTTTATACTGGCATATGCCCACAGGATGGCTTGGATGATGTAGGAAAAGACAGATTCTGGGACGACTTGATACGTGTAGTAAATGGTGGTTGAGGGATGATGTGATTGTAGTTTTGGGAGAAGACTTAAATGGTCATATGAGTGAAAGCAGCTCAAGGATATGAGGGGGTACATGGTAGATGTGCATATGGTATGAGGAATGTGGAAGAGGAAAGGATACTTGAGTTTGGGGAGGCAATGAACATGTAAGTGTGCAACACACATTTTAGGAAGAAAGAGAGTAGGTAAGTTACATACAAATCTGGGGGATATAGTAGTCAGATATACTACTTCCTGGTCAGGAGAGCTGAAAGGAGGTTGGTAAGGGATGTTAAAGTTATACGGGATGAAGAAAATGTGCAGCAACAGTGGCAACACAAACTGCTGATATGTGACGTGGTGCTTAACCCTTTCACATTGGGTGGCACGTCAACGTGCCGCTAAGAAAATGTGCGTAGCCATAGGGTGGCACATATACGGTACATGTTCTGGGCTTTTTTATATTTGCGCACCAGTACTGGGGGCCAAATAATGGTTCGTGTACCAGGTGGTGGCAATACTGAGGTGCTGCCATCATGGGAGGCCTATTTTATTGCCTATTATTTTCATCACTTACCATCACTTCATCACTTCATCACTTCCATACTTACGTGTGGAAGTGGAGCTTGGACCCTGTTGGAGGGACAGAAGTCAAGAGTGAGAGCAGTGGAAATGAGTTATTTGAGAGGAGAATGTGGAGTCACATGGAGAGACAGACTAACAAATGAGAAAGTAAAGGAGCATTGTGGTGTGGATATGGATGTGATATGAAGCATTAAGAGAGACACATTAAGGTGGTTTGGCCATGTGGAGAGGATGGAGAGTGAGAGACTGATGAGGAGAGTGTATGTGAGTGAGGTGGAAGGGGGGAGAGGGAGGGGGAGGCCAAGGATGAGATGGAGGGATGGAGTGGAGAGGTATATGAGAGAAGGGGGTGTGAGCTGGGAGCAGGGCAGTGAAATGGCAGGGGACAGAGTGACATGGAGGTGATTTGTTTATGGCCACCGATTAATGCATCTGGCAATAGACAGATAGAAGCATATGGTATGAGCTGTTTCTGCTGCCGCAGCAGCCTACTTAGATCTGATGGAAGCGATGTCTGATGATTTAGCTTTGTTGTCAGATGAAAGTGAGAGTGAAAAGGAAGGTGCTATTACATCATCATCATCATCATCATCATCACCATCATCATCATCATCATCATCTAGACCTCCTTTCCCACACTAGGGCTGGGTGAGGAGTAGCAACATGCAGACAGCCTAAGTTTGCCCAATCAATGGGCCATGCTTCCATTCACTCATCATTCAAGCCCCACAGAATCCTGGCTCCATCAGATAGGCCCCAAAAAATTCACCACACAGGTTTTCACAGATCAGGACATGGGTAATTACTATATTTTTTTTCTAAACAATTAGACATCATTATACTCAGAGACTTATCATCTATTTTTTGGTGTGGAATGTTTCATTAAAAAAATTCTCTTTAAATATCTCAATATCCCCATGTGTGGGACATCCAGCCAAAAAAAAAAAGACTCGCTCGAGGTGGAAGGGTTAGGGAGCAGGTGGTGAAGAAGAGGACCTATGCACCTTAGAGGAAAATATCAAAGCTGAAAAACCAGGCAGTAATGGATGCTTCAATAGCATGATGAGTAGAGTGGTGGCAGAACAGGAAGCTATTGACAGAAGTGTTAATGAACAGTATAGAGCTTTAAAGAACATTCTCCTGAGAGCTACTGATTCAGCACGTGGATGGATAAGGAGACCCCCAAGACATAAAGTAACATGGTGGTGGAATGAGGGTGTAGAACAGTGGTTCTTAACCTTTTTGATGCTGTTACCCATTGGCCCAGCATGATAGTCTGTTACTTCCCCATCCCACTTAAAATGGGAGAAAGTATAGAAAAACACACTGGTACTGGTACAGTATTTTACAAGTAATTATACACGGTACAGAAAAAGTCATAAGTTTTCAATTACTGTGCTCTGTTTTCAATTACTGTGCACTGTCTTCAGTAGAACAAACATTTGGTAAGACTACTGGTGTGATGGGTGAAAATGCTATTTCTTTAATAAGTTTTCCTATGCATGGCTCTGTTAAATAGGCATCGCATGTCACGGTCAATAAGAATCCTGTTTTGGGTCTTTTTTTTTATCATCATAATGGTAGGTGGGGACGCTCACCATCCACTCACATGATGTAGTGCTGCTCTCAGGGGTCTGCCCTTTCCTCTCCTACATCCTACTTTCCTTCGATCCTCTTCCGTCTTTCTTTCCTTCATTCTTTCTTCGTCCGTCTACCAACGGGTGACTTTACACTCCCTCTTCTGCATCTCTTTCCTTCATTCCTTCCTCTTCCTTCTGACTGTGGGTGACTCTACACTGAGTGACAAGCCAAATGGTTTCCTGTATGCCAGGGAAACAATTTATTACACTGGTTGGTAACCATATAACCAAATTTTGGCATCAGGTGGTTTAGTGGGTAATCATGGCGCTGCAGTCGGATTGAGCCGGTGAAGGTTTATATCCTAGGGATGGTTGGGGTTTATTGCTCATGTAATGCCACTCAGGGATGAGTAAGGCTGGTCACTCTCATCTTAAATGTCAGGACCAACTTGCCTAGCCCTGGGCTCCTACGATCCTCATGAGGCAACGTACGATTGGATGATGGATGAATCATCACCATCATCATCATCCAGAACTCCTTTCCCATCCTAGGGCAGGGTGAGGGGTACAAATGTCCAGACACCCCAAATTTGCTGAATCCAATGGGCCAGGCTTCCATTTCCTCATCATTCAAGCCCCTTGAATCCTGGCTCTGTCTGATACGCCAGACACTTTCACCACATTCTGTAGCTTCACCTAAAATTAACTGATAGAGTTAATCTCATCCCTGTCATGTGAAAAGGGGTGCCAAATCCCTGATCATGGACTTCTCCTCACAAAATTCATCTAGCCAGCTCAATCGCTTGCCAGTCCCCTAACCTCACCGACTTCAAACCTCTCTTCCTCATGCACTCATACACCGTATCCCTCCACCTTCTCCTTGGTCTGCCTCATCTCTTCCCTCCTTCAAATTCACTCAGATATACCTTTTTTGCCACCCTATTGTTATTTATTCTCTCCACATGACCATATCATCTCAATACTCTCTCCTCGATTCTGGTGTCCACAGGCTTCCTCACTCCGCATCTTTCACATATTACATACAGTATTTCAGATCCTATCCACTCTCTGTACTTCACATGCATTTCTCAGCAGTCCCACCTCCACTGCTCTAATTCATGACATTTTATTTTCATGCCACACAATAGTCTCACATCCATATGTTAAAGCTGGCACTAACATTCATTCATGTAAGCCTCACACGGCTGCAACACTCAAGCCTCTATTTCTTATCAAGGCCTTCATTGCATCAGCTACTTTAATTCCTTGTGTCACTCTACTTTCCACTTCTTTTGCATATTTTCCTCTCTTTTCCATCACTGTACCCAGGTATATGAACTCTCTCAACAATTCCAGTCTCTCTCCATTCACTGTAATATCACACTGGCAGTCACCTTCTCTCTCAACAACCATCACTTTATTCTTTTCTACATTTACTCTCAAGGCATGATGCTCACAGACATCAACGAAACTCTGCACTAGTCTACTAAGTTCTTGTCTGGTATTTGCAAGTAGCACTGCATCATCAGCATACAACAAATTTGAGAGATTCCATCCATCACCGTTCATTACTAACGCCATCCCTTTCTCCATTACTCATGTTTTTACTTCTCTCATCAC